>JANAVB010023996.1:16391020-16494222 GCA_029216955.1 Iris pallida
TGCCTGAGTTTAAACTAGGAGCAATGGCTAGATCATAACCCATCTTCGCCATCAATTCACGAGATTGTGAACTGTATAGATAAAAAGCAGGCTTGTATCTATCTTCCGATTGAGGTACATATTTTATCTCCGTAGGAAGTGAATTTCTTGCCAAGATGAAAGTAGAGGTTAGGTAAAAATCGGGTGTGAAACTAGAAGTCACATTGCATGACTTAGTCTTCCCGAGCTTCTTTTTAGATGATGGAGTCTTCCGAGAAGAAGAGGAAGATGTCTCAAACTCCGTCATTAAATCCGGGTGAATCCACATGATCTCTCCCTTCTTAGTTGTGACAGGAACATGTCCGTCATTCTGCGCTGGTGGGATGTTTACAACTTCGAGAGTTGCTTTGGGGATAGGAACAATCCCACTTTCTACCATTAAGGGAGGGAAGTCACCGAACTGTATTGAAATTACATTTGCTGTGACAGTTTTGTCTTTTGGTGTTAGTGTCACAGCTCCTGATTTAATCATCTCTTGAATCTTTCCTTTTAATACATAGCAAGACCGGATTGTATAAACCAGCATTCTATGATATGGACAATATTTTGGATGATCTGTCTTATTGGCTTCATCAGGCTTTTTAATTTCTGGCAATTGAATCTTATTACCTTTGAGCAAGCATTCAAAGATACCCTGAACATCGTCATCGTCGAAAGAATATTCTTCCTTCGGTCGAGGAGGTCTCTGTTGTTGATTTGTTGGAGCTGGAGTAGCTTGGGTAGTCTTTACCTCTTGACTACTGCTTTGGAGATTGACTTCAAGAGCTTCTTTCCCTTTGCGATTGTTGGGTCGAGTACTATTGCTAGCACTCTGATTTGATTCCTTGGGAGCCATTTGTACCCCCAGACCCTTAAAGGTCTCAGTACTGACCTCGGCAGCCTTGGCACTGACAATGAAAGAAGGCCAATCTTGGAACTGAGTGGAACCTGTCCACATGCTGATAATTGGTAAGAGATTCGACTTGCAAGTGTCGATAGTAACAGCATCGGGAGTTCCGAGAGGCATTTTGAGGGCTTCTCTTCTGAATCTTTCAATGAAGTCCTCGGTGGTTTTGTTATTTTTCTGTTTAATTCTTATGAGGGCTGACATGGTCATGTCATTAAGCCCTTCATAGAACCGTTCAAGAAACATTTGCTTGAAACAGGCAAATGAAGTAATGCACCCATCAGGGAGACTTCTATACCATTCATAAGCTGTTCCTTTGAGACACCCAACAAACACCCGAATAAGGAGGGCGTCACTTGGTTGCAGTTGATCAGTCATTACTTCAAAGTGATTAATGAACTGACTTGGGGAGGTTGTCCCATCAAAGAAAGAGATGGTTGGAGGTTTGTATTTTGGTGGATACGATACCTGCTTCCATTCTATTGGGTAAGGTTGCTTGATACCTAACCTTTGTAAACCATCCTTCTGTTTAAATGCCTCGAATTGAGTTCGGAGATTCCTTAACTCTTCAGTAACAATTCCAGAAGATTGGGGAGTTGTAACTTGTTGAGTGTAATTAGGAGGAGGGACTGCAGCATATGTACCACCCCCAGCTCCAGACTGACTTGGAGTGGGTTGTACAGGAACATTAGATTGTACCCCCGGAATAGTAGAAGGTTCCGGGTTTGGAACAACAGGAGTATTTAATACAACTGGAGGGGCTGTATGTTGGACTTGCTGAGTTTGATGCTGAGCTTGCATAAGAGTGTGCATAGCATTCAATGTATCTGCCATAGCTCACAACTGTTGTTCTAAGGAAGAAATCCTTTGTTCATGAGCTTCGGTGCTAGTTGAAGGTTCATGATTGCCCTCTGCCATGTAAGTAGTAATCATTCGAGGAATAGATGATGAAACAGTCTGTTCTGAATCATCACTGTGTGAGTCGGTATCTTTCCCGGGACTATTTACGGGAGTCAATATTGGAAAGTTGGATTCTCCAAGAAAGTCCTCTGTGATCTCCGGATTACCACTTGGATGAGAAGAAGAAGAGACTCTGGCCAAGGCTCCGGTCCTGGATCGGGTGCCGAGATAAACACCATATTCAGAGTCTGATATAGCATCAGACCGTATGCTACCCCCAATATTTCTGGAGGTCATATTGACAGAAGCATAAAGAGGTTCATCTTCATCCAACATTGGTTCATATTGAATCCGTTCGAAAACAGATTGTCTTTTTGGTGAACAACAACACTGAATCACAACTCGAGGTTGGAAGTTGCAACCATGCTTTTCATGGCAAATATGAGCAATATCATAGCCTGATGGAGTGTCAATTCTCCGTTTATTTTGTAAATACTCCCGGAGATCTGTAGGAACAGATTGGGAAGTACTTGAAGATAGTTTATGTGTAGAAACTTGTCTTTTGTTCTTCTGTCTTCTCGATTCTTGAGTGTATAAAGACTGATTAATTTGAGCCATATAGTTCTTGGCATATTCTGCATCAGGGTCTAATATACTTGTCTCAGTGGAATCGAGACGATTCTGATTAAGCTTGTCACGAAGATCCGTAGGAGATCTGACTTTGGTATCAGTCTTGGATACTTGTAATTTACCTTTCTCAGATCGAGAAATTTGGAGAGAAGGAAGATGGGTATTATTCCGACTGGGAGTCGGTAATAATCCATCTTTGGAGGAATTCACCAAAAGGCGTTTTCTTTTGTTTGATCTAGTAAGAGTACTAGTCAAATTAACTCCAAAGGTAAAGACCTTAAGAGTAGAGGAGTTGACCAAAGAGTCTTTCTCCTTGATTGGCACAAGATGTGCAAGTTGAGGGGGAATCATTTGTATGTTCTGTGGAAGAGAACCCCCAGCTTGATTTTGAGAAACAGTCAAAGGACTGTATCTGTTAGTATACGCTGACTTCAGTTTGGACTTCTGGTCATACGCTGCCTTTTTATTAGCATACGCTGGCTTTGACTTAGCGTACGCTGCCTGATGTTGGCTTTTGTATGCTGCCTTTGCCGTACGCTGCCCTTTAAATGCCATACGCTCAGAGTCATCAATGGCTAAAGAGCCGACTGCTGTCGTAAGAGTAGAGGGAGAAGGGACTTTGACATGTCCAGAGATGGTTTTCCTTGTACACGCTAACTTGGTTAAAGAACCAACTTTGTCAGCGTGACTAGGAGAAGCCACTGTTGCCGTGTTCAGAGAAGCCGAAGTGTGCTTAGTTGAAATTGAAGACGTGTTCTTGTCAGCGTGAGAAGTGACAGAAACGTCTCGGTCTGTTGAAGAAGACTTAGGGACATAGACAGAGCGTCCCTTCTTCTTGGCAACAGGAAAAGCGGAGGAAGCAGTGCGGCCCTCCTTCGCCTTGAGCATTTCTTCATAAGCAGATTGGTCGAATTGTACGACCATCGTCTTCTTCGTCGAGCCGATCGACGAAGTATCGTATTGAATTGTTGCTATCTCGTTGGAGGAGACAGCTTTCCCCAGCAGAGTCGCCAATTTGTTTTCCATAAATAAATTCACTTTATTTATTTTGTATCTGAGAAAATTACAACTGTAGGAATCTAATCTAGAAGACGATTACTTTATCCCTTGGACGATGCGATGAAGAAAACTCGAACTTTGAAGAACTTGGACAGCAACTGGGCAATCTCTCTGTTCTCTCTGAAATTGACTGTAGTCTCTGATGAAGATGAAGAAACTCTCTTTTATAGAGTTCTGGATAACTGTTCTGAAGCATACGCTCAGTCAGTTACTTGACATGTGCATAACTGCAGGGACGCATGACAAATTCTGATGGAGACACGTTGGCGTACGGTTGAAAGTAGTGGAGCATATTTCGGAGAGATTGATGGCATGAATGCCACGTTGCATAACTTCTGAAGAAGTGGATAACTGAGTGCAGGACACGTGAGAACGTGTGTTAACTGCACGTTGAAAATCATTCTGGACACAACTGCTGTGATACGCTGCCTTAGAGGAAGAGTCATACGCTAGCTTTTGAAGGCACATGTCTTGCATACACTGACTTGGACAGCGTAGAACCATATAAAGCTGATACGCTCACATTATTGACAGGGAGTCGTATGGAAACTATACGCTCACTTGTCAAGGGGTCGTATGGAATCCATACGCTCACGTGGTTGGGAAGAAGTCGTATGAGATCCATACGCTCACTTAATTGGGAAGGAGTCGTATGAGATCCATACGCTCACTTAATTGGGAAGAAGTCGTATGAGATCCATACGCTCACTTAATTGGGAAGGAGTCGTATGAGATCCATACGCTCACTTAATTGGGAAGGAGTCGTATGAGATCCATACGCTCACTTAATTTGGAAGGAGTCGTATGTTTGAATAAGTAGACACGTGGCATGTTTGAATAAGTAGACACGTGGCCATCATCAATCTTCTTTGATACGCCATATCTTCCAATAACTGACAAAATCTTCTCGAGCGTCGTGACTGCGGATATGATGGCTGACAGACTGTCAAAACTGACAGTAATGATGGCTTTTACATTTATGAGAGATGCTGAGCTGTCCTCGTAAAAGACAAAACCGACTCTTCGAAAACCTATACGACGGCTAGTCTTCATTGGACAGCTGTCTTTGCATGAAAGACGAAGTGTCAGATTCATCCTTTATTAAATACATGCTGTGCTGTCATCTCAAAAAATAATAAAATATTCACTGAGCGTACGGCCTTTAGATGAGCGTATGGCCTTGAGCGTATGGCTTGGACTGAGCGTATGGCTTTGAGCATATGACTTGGACTGAGTCTTATGTCAGCGTGTCATAATTTTCACACCCTACAATATATATATATATATATATATAAAATTTCAATATATATGTAAAATATATATATATAATATCAATATATATGTAAAATAAACCCCAAATCAGTCCACATATATAATATATACCAAAATTCATGTCTCCACATACAAAAGTGACTTGTAGGCCAAAAATACATAGATACTAACACATGTATTCAAATGAAAACCACTTGGGACATCCTAACCATGGCTAATCTATTCTCTAACATATACAAATCTGAAATTAGAAGACAAAATAGCCTATTGGGCATAAACCCATCCTAGCCACTCTCGAAATTTCATATCAAACCCATCCTAACTTCCTAATGAGGACTCAAAAGAGCTTCAAATTTGAACCTATGGATTCAAAACACATACAATAGCTGTGTGTGTCCGTGTGTGTCTGTGTGTGTGTGTGTGTCCGTGTGTCCGTGTGTGTGTGTGTCTATGTGTGTGTGTGTGTGGAAGAGAAGGAGGATGAGGAGGAGTGTTAGGGTTTACCGGAGAGAAGGAGGAGCAGCTCGGATTGGGGGAAGAGGAGCTCGAGGAGGAGGAGCTCGAAGAGGAGGAGCTCGACGGCGGGGGGGGGGGGGTTGGGATCGCCGGGGGAGGAGGGAGTCGCCAGGGGGAGGGAGTCGCCGGAGGGGGGGGGAGTCGTCGGAGGGGGGAGGGAGTCACCGAGAGCTCGAAGGAAAATGAAAAATATAAAATTTTCGAGTGAGAGGGAAAAAGGAAACATAAATGTGCCCTAAGTAAAAAAAATTAGCGACATCAACAGTTGACGTCGCTAAACGTCGCAACCTTTTAATATATGGCGATATATTTTAATAATATATCGCTGAACATCGCTATTCCGCGACGTAATTTATCTACTATCGCTGAACGTTGCTATTCAGCGACGATTTGCGATGTCAATAGAAGGGAGTCGCTATATTACATATTTAGCGACGATATTTTGTTCCGTCGCTAAACAACGTCGCTAATATACCATATTTTAGTAGTGGTTTAGAGGTCAATAGTTTTTCTAATTTACAACAGAGTCCGAAGAAACTAAATTATCGTCTTACAACGGGCCAAGGCATGAGCACGGTAGGCCGAATCAGTCGGGTAGTTCATTGAGCAAGAAGTGCTCGAATGGCTAAGTCAGACGAGTTGATCGTGCAACGAAGTTAAGGAATTGAGCTGTGTCGGCTCGATGTACGATAGGCTAATTGGCAAAGGTGGGAGGACTATGACCCTACTTTTCTACTCCGTCATGCCTAATTAAAATGTAACCTTGTACGCTAAGTTAAACTATCGAGTCCACGGACATGGCTCGAATGAGAGAAATCATAGTGCGTATCGAACACTAAGATAAAACATTGAGGCAAAACATGCATCAAGTGCATGAATTGAAATACGTTGAATCACTACATCGACGAGTGCCTTAGTGCACGAGCCATATAACGTCGAATCACTATATCGATGTAACACTCCAGTCCCAAAATACATAGGACCAGGTATATGAATACATGCCAGCAGCACATCACTAATGGGTCATACTACCTACCAAGCCCATTAGCTAATGCTTAAGCTGTAAATCATGATAACAACCTAGAAATATAACACAGTCCACATGTATATAACTAATAACATCCACACAGAATAACAATCCAAGAATAATCAAGTCCAATGTGATAAATATAGCAAATGTCCAGCAGTAAAGGAAATATAATTTTGCGGGAACAGACATTGCAAAACTACATGAAAGAAAATAAAGTATAGTCAAGTACAAGTCTGCTGAAATAAAAGGAAACAAAGTAGAAAGTCTAAATAAAGGAATAACATGATCACGAGAATTTTTTGGCAATATCTTGTCCTCATGTACCGGTACGTCTCCGGTTTCGACTCCAGAACCATATACCTCCGGGTTGTCCTCCTCTATGTCTAAGCCTGGAGAATAACCAGGTCTTCAGGGGACATAGCAAGATACATAATATATATGCCACTAAATAACAGTAAATAACATGCAGTGGAAGGATAATGAAATAAAGACAGAGTAAACGCACAAGTGATTGTAGGAACGAAATCGTAAAGCAGAATACTCTAGAGGGGGGTGAATAGAGTTGGCAGCGGAATAATGCTAATTAAAAAATGTTAGCAGCAAGATCACAGAATAATAATCACAACTAAATAATATAAAGGCAGAGATAAGAAAGCAAACGCAAAAACAGCGATGTATACTAGTCTCCCTCTGTTGAGGACTAGTCCAGTCGGTAGAACTCTTGCTACCAGTTGAATCCACTATTGGCAAAACCGTAAGTTTTCTTACGAAGTCCTTGCAACTTCTACAATGCGAGCTTTGATACGAAGAACTCGTCCAACTTCAATTATGAAGAGGTATTCTTCTATCAAGCCTTCTGATTACAATC
Source organism: Iris pallida (assembly GCA_029216955.1). Lineage (NCBI taxonomy): Eukaryota > Viridiplantae > Streptophyta > Magnoliopsida > Asparagales > Iridaceae > Iris > Iris pallida. The sequence goes on from JANAVB010023996.1 coordinate 16,398,221, forward strand.
ACTCTGAAACTTCTACCCCGTACCGCACTGGCAAATCGACTAGAAGATTGTAACTGGCTTGGGATCTGAAAATTAAACCTCTAGAAAAACTCTTTGGAAGACAGTAGGCTTTGAGTAGAGAGAAGATTGAAAGTGAATGAGTGAGTTAAAATGATCGAAATCCTTCTCTATTTATAGGAGTTCCAAAGACAGAATTCTGGCAGAATTCGGGCAGAACTCGATGAGAAAATATCGGTCAAATTCGCAACTGCAGGAGGACCAAGTTCCAAGAAATTCAAAAACAAAACGGCCACTAACCGGACTCTGGCCGAGTTCTGTCAGGGTTAGGTTAGGGTTTTTAAAATTAGTTTTTGGAGAATTTTAAAAACCTTTTTGGAGCTTTTGTAAATATGAATATTTTTCAAAACTAAGGACATTTTAAAAATATTTTGAAATCATTTTGGAATAGTCTATTTGCCAGTTCGACTCGGTGTACAAAGTATTCCTAGACTCAAATAAAATGAAAAATACATTGCTCAAAAAAATATAGACTCGAACAGGCAAACAACGCTTCGGTCTTGAACTGAGTAGATAGCCATTCTTGAGTATGTCCAAGAGTCCGAGATATCCTGACTAGCTCCATATATCGAGACAGAGTTTGATCAATTATTAAAATCAGTTTGACCATATGACCAATGGGCCAACAATCTCCCCCATTTTGATAATTGACAAACTATGAATGGTATAACATCTTTTGAGATAAGATATCACAAAAATTTGTTCAACATTGTTCAAAATTGTTCAATCCCTGTATTATGCTCAAAACAAAATATTAGATCCTTTTTCTCCCCGGTTGTCACTTAGCAAAATAATTGTAAAAGAGAAAGTTCCCCCGCAATCAATGCATAAGAAACAAACAGTGAAGAAACTAAAATAATGTCTCATGCAGTGAGAATATACAAGATATAACAGAGAATATTTCACAGGCAGTTTATAATATTGAAGCAGATAAAGATGCTATAAATAAATAAATAAACTGATGTGAAAGATAAACTACGCATCCCATAAAGATAAAATGATGTTCAATAGACATCAAGAAATATCCAGTACAAGTCCTCAAAAGAAATGAACATAAAAACTAGAAAGAAAGAAACATGGAATGTCGAAGCATTTCCAAGTGTACAGTAGACAATAGCTAAGTCTCAAAATCAGCTAATATATCATCATCACATCTCCTCCTCATCATCATCAACATCATCATCATCAGCATGACCGGCATGTCCAGAAGGACCAGCTCCAGAAGTACCAGCGCCAGAAGGGTGAGGAGGGGCGCCAGCATAAAACTCACTGACAAAGTCTCGAGTAGGGGCACGATCAGAACGATACCAATCATATGCATTATCGGGCTGAAAGTAGGCATGAACAACCTCATCCTCACAGCGGTAACCAGAAAAGGCTGGATCTCTAGGAATAGAACCGGCAGAATGTCCAGTCTGAGCAAATCGGAGATCAGCTAGAGAATTTGCTATCGTCTGATAACGAGTGACATCGCAGAACTCACATTCGCGGGCCATATCCGTCATCGAGACGTATAAATCAGAAAGATGCTGGTGTATGCCTTCAAAGGTCATGGCATATTGCTGAGTAGGTGGAGGAGGTGGAGTAGTAGGAAGAGCAGCAGCAGTCATACTACGACGAGATAGCTTAAGAAACTTGGGCTCAGGGTCTTGAGTACAAGTTGATAGATCAATATCAAAATGCTGGAAGATGCGTGGGAGAATCATCGCATAAAAGAGATTTCTATCTCTTGCACGATAACGTCCCATCATCTGGATAATAGTCTTAGGGGCAGAAAAAAGAATCCCCTTAAGAATATGATACATAGCAGACAGTTCAAGTGATGTGACATCATCCTTTGAAGTAGACTTCGGAAGGAGAGTGAAGTAGATGATGCGATGCAATTCATAACTAAACAAGTTCAAGTTATTTGCCTTGAACTTTCCAGAGCGAACTCGATCAGGGGCACAGAGTTCAGCTTTGAAACTAGCAAGTGTCGGGCCGTCGGAGAAATCAAATTCAGTGATATCATCAAGCGGTGCACCCTCGTTAGGAATACCAAGGATTTCTGCTAAGAGGACATCATTGAACTCGATATCTAGTCCGCCAACACGAGTACTTACGTCAAACGTGTTTAGTATGATATTGCAATAGAAAAGTCTAATGGCATTAGTAGCAACCGGAAAACAAAGTTTAACAACGTGTTGTAACCCTAATGTCTCAAAATAAGGGCGGTGTTCTGGAAACACAGTCCATTTGATAGGAGCGCCTGTGCATATGGATCTCATAGAGAAGTCACCATACCACAGAAGGGCTTGATCTAGGGTTTGAAAATAAAATCCATCGAACGCGCCATCGCTCGATTGAACTGGTGAAAAGAGGGAATCCGTGGGTGGATTTGAAGATGATCCTTCCTCATAGGATTGGTCGTCTTCTTCCTCTTGAAGGGGTTGAATCCTTTAGGCGGTATTATGCAAATAAAGTAAATATGCACGAATTTGAAAGGAGGAGAGATACGGAGTTATACCTCTCGAGATTCAAGTATGCTGTAGAGGACAACGATCTCCGCACTAATCCAAAATTTGGATGGATTTTACCACGTAGATTGGAAGAAACAAAGTGGTGAAGAACTAGGGTTTGGAGAGCATTCGCGCGGCTGTTGTTGCTGTAAAGGTGGTTTTAGAAGCAATGAAGAAGAAGAGGCTCTCGGGTGCTAGTTATATAACCAGATACCACTAACCGAACTCTGGTCGAATTTGGTCCGAACTCTGGCCGAATTCGCCTGGGGGTTCTGTTAGTTGGTTTGGGCCATTTTCTTTTTCATTGACTCATTTCAAAAATTTAATTCAAAGATTAGTAATTTCATCCTTCAATTAATATAATTAATATTATTTTATAGATTAAATATCGTTACACATCGACTATCTCAGATTAGCTATAGGAGTACTGTCCCAGCTGGCGGAGGTTCACCGGGGAACTCTTAAGTACCGCTTCGCTTCAGCCGTTGTTGTGGTGACAGACAGACTCTTTATTGGCTTATCTCTAACACAGTTTTTACGTATTGAAATATAATCATAAAACAAAATTAATTAACATTATTGACGTCCAAAATTCCTAATTCTCGACGTAAATAATTAAAACGATCTTCTGCTAGAGATTTTGTGAAGATGTCAGCTAATTGATTATCAGTGTCTATGTATACAAGGTCAATATCTCCATTCTGATGATGATCTCTAAGAAAATGATGTCGGATCTCGATATGCTTGGTATGAGAGTGACATACTGGATTCTTAGTCAAATTAATTGTGCTCGTGTTGTCACAGAAAATGGGAATGTGTATGAAAAATAAATCATAATCTTCCAAGGTTTCTTTCATCCACAAAATTTGAGCACAACAACGTCCTGCGATGATATACTCAGCCTCTGTTGTTGATAGGGCTACAGAATTTTGCTTTTTACTAAACTATGAGACTAAAGCTTTGCCTAAGAAATGACATGTGCGGCTGGTACTTTTTCTATCAACTTTGCATCCAACAAAATCTGTATCCGAGTAACCAATAAGGTCAAAGGACTTGGTTTTGGGATACCATAAGCCAACAGAAGAAGTATCCTTAAGGTATCGAAAGATACGCTTAACTGCACACAGATGTGATTCCTTTGGATTAGCTTGAAAACGTGCACATAGGCAAACACTAAACATAATATCTGGACGACAAGCAGTTAAATAAAATAAACTACCGATCATACCTCGATACTTACGTGTGTTGACAGGCTTGCCTTGTTCATCAATATCAAGCTTTGTTGAAGTTGCCATCGGAGTGCCAATAGGTTTGACATTGTCCAGATCAAACTTCTTTAGCAAATCTTTTGTGTACTTGGCTTGATTTATGAATGTCCCATTGTAAGTTTGTTTAATTTGCAGTCCGAAAAAGAATTTTAGCTCTCCCATCATGCTCATCTCAAACTCATTCTGCATACACTTAGAGAATTCTTGACAAAGAGATTCATCAGTAGATCCAAATATAATATCATCAACATAGACTTGTATTAAGAGAAGCTTGCCATTAAAAGACTTAATAAACAAAGTAGTGTCAACCTAGCCCTTTAAAAAACCGTTATCAAGTAGAAAATAGCTTAGACGATCATACCAAGCACGAGGGGCTTGTTTTAAACTGTACAAAGCTTTCTTCAACTTGAAAACATGATCAGGAAATTTAAAATCTGTGAAACTTAGAGGTTGTGCTACAAAAACTTCTTCTTTTAAACAACTATTTAAAAATGCACTCTTGACATCCATTTGAAATAATTTAAAATTATGAAAATATGCAAATGCACATAACATGCGAATGGATTCTAATCTTGTAACTGGGGCATAAGTCTCATCGTAGTCGATACCTTCTTCTTGATTGTATCCTTGAGCTACGAGTCGAGCCTTATTACGAGTCACTAAACCATTCTCGTTCAGTTTATTTCAGAATACCCAACGGGTGCCAATGACCGGATGATCAATAGGCTTGGGAACAAGTTTCCAAACTTGATTCCGTTCAAATTGGTTTAATTCCTCTTGCATAGCATCTATCCAAAAATTATAACTATATTATTCATCAATAGTTTTGGGTTCTAGCTGTGAAATGAATGCAACACTAGAAATAATATCTCTACTGGATGTACGAGTACTTACACCTTTGGTAATACCACCAATTACCAAATCCTTTGGATGATCAGCCGTAAATTTCAATCTTTTCGGCAGACTCTGAAAGTAGCTGGTTCCTGGATCTTCTCTAGGAGGATCAGCTAGTGCTGAGCTTGGTAGAGAATCAGCTGGTGTTGAGCTTGGTACAGTTAGATCTTCGTCATTGTCATCGATAGTCATTTGATTCAGTTCATCAAAGGTGACGTTGATTGATTCTTCGATTATCATAGTTCGTTTGTTGAAGACTCTGTATCCTTTGCTCTTGGCCGCATAACCTAAAAATATACCTTCATCGGCCTTTTCGTCAAACTTTTCCAAATTATCTTTTGTATTAAGAATAAAGCATTTACAACCAAATATTCTAAAATATGAAACTGATGGAATTCTATCAAACCATAACTCAAATGGAGTCTTCTTCGATTTGGGTCGAATTAGAACTCTATTGAGAATAAATCAAGCTGTATTGACAGCTTCAGCCCAGAAATATTTGGGTAGACTAAACTGGTTTAACATTACTCTGGCCATTTCGGATAGAGTTCTGTTCTTACATTCCATAACTCCATTTTGTTGTGGAGTCCTAGGGTAGGAGAACTCGTGTACAAAACCGTGTGTGTCACAAAATTGCTCAAACTCTGCATTCTCGAATTCGCCTCCATGATCGCTTCTAATACGAGTGATCATGTAACCTTTTTCATTCTGTACTTTCTTGTAAAACGCGATAAATTTGGATAATGCATCATTCTTGCGTGTCAAAAAGTATACCCACATGTATCTAGAGTAATCATCTACAATTACAAAAGCATATAACTTACCTCCGAGGCTAGCAACTCTGCTAGGACCAAATAAGTCCATATGTAGCAATTGTAGAGGTCTAGTAGTACATACTGCGTTTACTGACTTGAATGTGGATTTGGTAGCTTTGTTCTTTTCACATTGGCTGCATACCGAATCCTTCTTGAATGTTATATCCGGTAAACCGCGTACTAGCTTCTTCGTGGATAATCTTGAGATTGTGTCCATATTTGCGTGACCGAGTCTCATATGCCACAAATGACTCTCATCACTTTTAGCCACTAAGTATCTACCTGAAATGTTAGTTTCTTCCAACAAATAAAAAACATATATGTTGTCTTCCCTGATACCTTCAAAGATAGTACTACCAGTTAAGCTATCAAATATAGTACATTTGTCTTTGCCAAAGTTGATGCCATAACCATGATCAGCTAAATGACTTATGCTGAGTAGATTATGTTTCAACTCGGTAACCAAACAGACATCCTTAATCACAGGATAGGGAAATTTACCAACATCACCGATACCAATGATATACCCTTTCAAGTTGTTACCGAAGGAGACATAACCTTCCTTCTTCTTCTTCGAAAGTGTTGTAAATAATATAACGTCACCGGTCATATACCGTGAACAACCACTGTCGAGGATCCATTTGCTTTTAGCATGTGAAAGGTGTTCCACCTACAAAATAGTTTGCAAATGAAACTTTTGGTACCTATTTCTTATAGGGTCCTGAAATATTAGCTTTTGGTATCTATGCATAAATATTTAAATCAACAAGCTTTCTGATCCTACATGCAGGAGAAATATGACAGTATGGCCACAATAATGATATTGTGCATGTTGAGTGTTGAAAGCTGAGTGATGTGCATGGTTGGTAGGTTTAGGTTTTCTAGTGTGAAAGAAAGCATACCTACAATCCTGTTTGGGCTTAACCTTTTGGGGTAAAGGTTTGATATGGTTAGGTGTGACAGTGTTTGGTTTGGGAATGTTTTGATTATTCAGAAAGTGACACGTGTTAGGGTAGGAAGCAGCAGTCTCAGGCTATTTTTCTAACCTAATTTCCAATCTTTTGGAAGTGTCATACAACTTAGTATAGACAGAAGTGAGTGCTTCCATTCTGACTTGTGCACTTTGAAGACTTTTCTTCTCTTTAGAAAGTTCTTCTTTCAGTTGGTCAATAACCTTGTCTTTTTCTTCGGATGACTTGGTAGTCTCGTGTAATAAGAGCTTAATAGAAGAAAGCTCACCAGACTCACTAATATTATCTTTAACCTCAACTAGTAGGTCGGTAAGTCTTCCTATTTTACCTTTGTACTCTTTGAGTACCTTCTTAGAGGTCTGATATTTGCTACGCAGTTTTCTGTAATCACTTATCAGTTCACTGAAGGCATCTCCTAATTGCTCAAAGGTGAAGTCATCATATGTATCAACTACAGGTTCAGAGAGTACCTGATCGGATGCCATAAAGCATACATTTGCAGCGTCTTCTGATTGTTTATCTTCTGAGTCGCTGGCTTTACTTTCATGCCATATGCTGATGTTGGCATATTTTTGAGATGTTGATCTCTTCAGGTTCCCTTTCTCATACCTGTTTCTCTTCTTGCTTGATGATGAGTTTGTAGAAAAATCTTTCTTTATGTGTCCCTTCTTCTTGCAGCCATAGCAGACAGCATCATCTTGATACCAGTTGTTGCTGCTATTGTTTTCTTTGGCTTTCTTCTCATATCTCATGAATCTTTTGAATTTTCTTGCTAGGAGTTCTTGATATTCAGCATCAGATTCACTGCTGTCTGAATCACCTTCAGCAGCTTTTCTGTATTGAGCCTTAAAAGCGATCGTCTTCTCCTTTGGTGCAGGCTCTTCAAAATCTTGTAGCTCCAGTTCATGAGTGAGTAGCTTACCCATGAGTACTTCGAGGGACATAGTTGTGAGGTCGTTCCCTTCAATGATTGCAGTAGCCTTTGGAATCCAATTCTTGGTAAGTACACGTAGGAGTTTGCGAATCTTTTTATGGTTACTGTAATCTTTGCCTAGGGAGGATAAAAGATTTATAATATCCAAGAATCTTTCGAACATCTGAGTAACTGTTTTGTTGGGCTTCATCTTGAACACCTCATACTCTTGAGTAAGTCTGCTGACCTTTGATTCTTTGACTTGAGTCGTGCCTTCATGTGTGACTTCAAGAAGCTTCCATACTTCATTAGCAGTTGTGCAGATAGACACCCTGTTAAATTCAGTTCTGTCTAAAGTACAAAATAAAGCGTTAATAGCACGTGCGTCAAAACTGGCCTTTTTTTTTCTTCCTCTGTATATCTGTTATGGGGTTTTTCAATTAAAACTCCATCAATATTTATACGAGGTGGCTTTTGATAGCCATCAATAACAATAGACCATAAATCAAAGTCAAGTGATTTCAAGAAGAAACTCATCCGTGTTTTCCAATAGGTATAATTCGTACCATCAAATAGTGGAGGTCTATTTGTGGCCTGGCTTTCACTTGTGAATTTTACAGTTGCCATGTGTTGTGCTGTGATCTATATAACAATTAGTTAAATGAATAAATAATTGCAATGTTACCTTGCTTGACCTGTAACACCCACTCTGATACCAATTGTAGGAACGAAAACGTAAAGTAGAATACTCTAGAGGGGGGGTGAATAGAGTTGGCAGCGGAATAATGCTAATTAAAAAATGTTAGCAGCAAGATCACAGAATAATAATCACAACTAAATAATGTAAAGGCAGAGATAAGAAAGCAAACACAAAGACAGCGATGTATAATGGTTTCCCTCTGTTGAGGACTAGTCCAGTCGGTAGAACTCTTGCTACCAGTTGAATCCACTATTGGCAAAACCGTAATTTTTCTTACGAAGTCCTTGCAACTTCTACAACGCGAGCTTTGATACGAAGAACTCGTCCAACTTCAATTGTGAAGAGGTATTCTTCTATCAAGCCTTCTGATTACAATCACTCTGAAACTTCTAGACCGCACCGCACTGGCAAATCGACTAGAGGATTGTAACTGGATTGGGATCTGAAAATTAAAGCTCTAGAAAAACTCTTTGGAAGACAGTAGGCTTTGAGTAGAGAGAAGATTGAAAGTGAATGAGTGAGTTAAAATGATCGAAATCCTTCTCTATTTATAGGAGTTCCAAAGACAAAATTCTGGCAGAACTCGATGAGAAAATATCGGTCAAATCCGCAAATATAGGAGGACCAAGTTCCAAGGAATTCAAAAATAAAACGGCCACTAACCGAACTCTGGCCGAACTCTGGCCGAGTTCTGTCAGGGTTAGGTTAGGGTTTTTAAATTTAGTTTTTGGGGAATTTTGAAAACCTTTTTGGAGCTTTTGTAAATACGAATGTTTTTGAAAACTAAGGACATTTTAAAAACATTTTGAAATCATTTTGGAATAGCCTATTTGTCAGTACGACTTGGTGTACAAAGTATTCTTATACTCAAATAAAATGAAAAATACATTGCTCAAAGAAATACAGACTCGAACAGGCAAACAACGCTTCGGTCTTGAACTGAGTAGATAGCCATTCTTGAGTATGTCCAATAGTCCAAGATATCCTGACTAGCTCCATATATCAAGACAGAGTTTAATCAATTATTAAAATCAGTTTGACCATATGACCAATGGGCCAAAAGTGATAACACAGGAGTAGGAGTAGAGCTACTAGTCGTGGATACAAGAAAATGCTGCACAGTGTGAGCTACCGGTCCTATAGAAAGCAACATGGGGCGTGCTAACTATCTATATAAAGTTACTATCGCAGCACGGTGCGTACTAACATTCGAGATTGTTCAATAGCCAACTACTAATAACAACGACAATGATCTGGGAAGCAAGTCATATATAAAGTCTATATCGTAGCACCGTATGGACTAATAATCAAGAGGGGAAAACAGTTATGGTACGTAATAAGGTACTGACACGAACAACTATAAAAGTGTATGAAAAATAAATGACAGACATAAAATATAGTAAAACATGAAAATAAAATATGGCAAGCAACAAATACATAACAAAAAAAAGACATGTACAAACAAAAATAAAGGAAAGTATGCATATAAAATGAACTGTACATAGGACAAGATATACTTGCCTGGTGGTAGTGTGTAGTACTGGCAATATCCAATCAAGTCAACGAGCAACAAAAACCAAACTTCCACAAACGTCTTCGGATGCTGAAACAGATATTACAAACATTTTTGACATAAGAAAAATGTCTAAGATTGACTATCCGTAAGTCCAATTCTAGACACAACAACAAAACGATAATTTTTGGTCAAAACGGTGTTCGTCGTTGGACCCGCTTTATACTGAAAAGCGTGCCAGAACCTATGGTCTCTAAAGTCAGAAAAATTATATACACACGAGTCTAGTTTTTCAATACGAACTCAAAGTATGGCCAGTTTTGGATTCCGATGAGCCGTGCACGAAATTGTCCGTTGAATCGGATCATGGGCCCGCCAAAACGGCGATCCGGTCAACTGTCTTAGAATTGGACCAAACTTAGTTTACAGGACAAAAAAAATGAAACGAGTCCTGTGGCACAAGTTTCGTCATGATGTGACGAACGTGCATGAAGTAATTATAATTTTTGCAAAGTAGCTAATACGACGTTCTTCGACCGATACGCGTTGAATTCGTCATGCGCACACAACATATTCGAGTTTTGTCAAAGTCCACGCATCCACAACATCCGTATGCACCTTTCGATGCCTTTGGGTTGCGGCAAAGTCGCACGGTTTGTCAGAACGGACCCCATATCGGAGGATTTTTAAAGTTTCTAAATTTTTTTCTTAAATTTGGAACTAATTTAAAAAAGAATTTACCCAACTAAAATAAAAAAATAGGATTTTAATCTTGGTTAGGTTGTCTAAAATACTATTCAATTAGATTTATAAAATTCTTCGTGGTTTCACATAATTTTGCCTTTCAAAATTGGGTGTTTGGGATAGTTTGTAATGTTCAATTTGGACAATTTTTTTTGCCAAGTTTGCATCGATTTATCGAAAAACCTAGGACATCTAAATTTAAAATATTTGAAGGAACTTAGAGATGTATAGGTGTTTGCCATTAAATATCAAGCACAAAAATGATAGATGAATTAAACTTGATTGCAAACTCGCTTGTACAGAAGAAAGCCTAGAAAGAAATCCTAGGAAACAATCTAAGTAAAATTATTTAAATTTTTTATTCTGGGGGGGTGACGATGGAGGCTCGGGAAAGTTTAGCAAATCTGCTTTACTCCTTGGACTATCGGACACAGTCTTTGCTCTTGAAGAAAATTACCAGCCTTTGATTGCCAACCTTTAGCATGGGTGTGGTACCCTGCTATTTATAGTAATTCCTACATAAAGCAGATTTTGGGCGCATAGAAGGCCACGCGGCCACGTATCTGTAACAGCACACGAAGGCTCGATCTTGGGCTGCCAGCTGGTGGGGGTTATTGAGATTTGTTTGTTGTAGCAAATCTGGGTGGTTAAGATTGGGTCAAATTGTCACGTGTTCCCCCCACAAAGTAGAGCCTGAATCGTTTTGGTCGCATAGTGGCTTTAGAAGCCTTTCTTCTGTGGCTTGGCTGTGCTTGGCCGCATGGGATCTTTGAGAACCTTGCTTCTGTGACTTGGTTTCACTTGGCCGGATGGGATCTTCGAGAGCCTTGCTTCTACGGCCTGGTTTCACTTGGCCGCATGGGATCTTCGAGTGCCTTCCCTCGATGGTTCGAATCTACTTAGCCGCAGGGGGTCTTCGAGAGCCTTGCTTCTGCGGCTTGGAATCCAGCCGCGGGGGTCTTCGAGAGACTTGCTTCTGCGGCTCGAGTTTTCTTAGCCGCATGGGGTCTCCAGGAGCGCTCCTTCTGCGGCTTAGTTTTACTTGGCCTCATGGGATCTTCGAGAGTCTTCCCTCTGTGGCTTGGTTTCTTTTGGCCGTATAGAGTTATGATCCGCATAAACTCTATCTTTTCCATGCTTCTACAAGCCCCCCTTCAAAGTTTTCAAATTACAAATATGGAATACTTTGAATAAGAAGCATGGAGACATTCATAAAACGTTTAAACCGCAGGGAAGCTTTGAGCCGCAGGAAGATCTCGATCTGCAGAAAAATTTTGAGCCGCAGAGAGATTCTGTCCAGCTGTCACTGCCGCATTTAATATTCGGATTTGCTATTTAGATTTGGGCTCTTTTTTCAAGATAAAGGTGACGGTTACTAAGGATAAAATCTAAAAGGCCATCATTATCTTTTAATGGCATGATAACCGAAGCGACGCCCATCCATTTACGCTTTTTTATGTCCTATAAATATATAGGTTGTACGGCAGCGAGAGAACTTCTATTGCTCTCTCTTTTCGTCCTCTTCTCTTCCAATATCCTTTTTCGCTCCTGATCAGCCATGGCCCCCGAAGCCTCCAAGTTGACCGGCGCTGCTAATGGAAGAAAGGGATTTGCCACTTCGTCGATAGTTGTGGACTCATTCTCCGTTCATCCTGACGTACAGCCTCCTATCCACGGTAAGGATGGTAGGAGAACGAGTGCTTTGAACTCAGATGGCCATGTCGCATGCTTTATGCACGGGCCAGTCACATATCATCGCTGTGCTTTGGCTTCAACGTATTTTGTGCATAGTCGGGCTTCCACGGTGCATGTGTTCCCTATCTCATTGGGCTGCATGTGTTGTGTGATTAGTCCGTATGGATTGAGCCACATAAATTCCACATAATTGAGCCGCATGAGCTCTCCCCTAATCTAGGCCGCGTGTGTTCTATTATGACTAGGCTGCATGAACTAAACAGAAACACATTCACTTTACTTTCTTCTGACTCTTTTTTTTATATTTTATAGGGATCTGACTAGCAAATTTATCCAGGACCGGTATCGACGATTTTGGATATGGTGAAGATGCAATATTTTGACATGCACATCAGACAGCTCAGAACTCTCCTTACTTCGGAAGGGTTTTCCTCATATGGTAGGAAGACCCTTTATACATCGGAGAATCGGACAGTAGTTAGGTATCGTCGTGAAAGTTCTATTTTTACGGCTCTCCAAGTAGGCAAAAACAACACTAGGGATGTTATTTTGAAGGTACGGCCTCTTGGAGAAACGGGCCTAGGATGTCCGCAATATGGAGGGGAGAATGTTAATGCTTGTAGATGCTTTTAGCATGCTATATTTGCCCTCCACCGTGTGGCTTCTCGAAGGTTCAACTGCCTTGTTTGCTTCTCAGCAGTAAAACATGACTCCTTTCGGGGGCTACGAAACTGGCATTTGACGAAGGCGTGGTACTGCCAAACTGACCTAAAAAGCTGAAGATCGACCGTCCCACTGCACTGCTTGAGGAGATACTGACTGTGCTATGTATTGCTGATGAGTAGTGGATTTTCCCTCTCTCTCTTCTTTTTTTTCTCTGGAGATGTAGCCCCATAAATCTAATTGTTGTTTACTTGAAATAAAGAGATACATTTTCTCCATTCTTTTGCTTATGATGTCTGAAGTGCTTGTACTAGGGGCTAATACAGCAGTTGGGGTTGGTAGAGGACATTCCACTGGAGGACTTTTTGTGGACCTATTATCCTTTTGTGCATCTGGAAATGCGAGCAATAGATTTGAATAATTTTTGTGGACCTATTATCCTTTTGTGCACTGGTGGTGCGGGTAATAGATTAGAATAATTTTTGTGTACCTGCTACCCTTTTACGCACTGGTGGTACGGGTAATAGATTTGAAACAAAACCTAACAGAGGTAATATAGACGTGATAGGTTCTGTGACCTTAACACCGTAATTTTATCCCAGGTTGGGTACAGGTGTTAAGTTAGGAGATTATCTATATTAGAGGTAATATGGACGTGATATACGATAATCATGAATAATTTTTGGTGGACCTATTACCATTTTGCGCATTGGTAATGCGGGTAATAGATTAGAATAATTTTTTTGGACCTACTACCCTTTTGCGCACTGGTGGTACAGGTAATAGATTTGAAACAAAACCTAACAGAGATAATATGGACGTCATAGTTTTTGTGGCCTTAACACCGTGATTTTATCTGGGTTGGGTACCGGTGTTAAGTTAGGAGACTATCGGTATTAGAGGTCATATAGACATGACACACGATAATCAGAAATATTTTTTGGTGGTTTGAGGAAGTACCTGCATGTCTTTAAACATAGTATTTCTTCAGGAACTTGTCGTTTATGGGCATCATGAGCAAGTCTCCATTATATTTCGTGAGTCGGTATGCAACGTTAGAGAATACGGTCACGATGATGAATGGACCCTCCTACTTGGGCTGGAATTTATCGACGATTTTGTGAGTCATGACCATCGGTCTGCGAACGGCCAAGACGAGATCGCCTATTTGGAACGTCCTCTGCTTGACTTTCTTATTGAAGGCTCGAGAGATGCGTGCTTGATAGAGCTTGATGCTTTGTTGAGCTTGCAAACGCTTCTCGTCTAAGCTTCTAATTCTTGTAGCCGTCGATGATAGTTATCGTCCGACGTCAACCGGTAAGTAAGGGCCACGAGAAGCGAGGGGATCTGGGTCTCCAATGGAAGAAGTACCTCGTTCCCGTAAACCAGAGAGTACGATATATTTCCTGTAACCGTTCGACTCGTAGTGTGGTACGGCCATAAGCATTCGCCCAGCTTTTCATTCCAGTCGTGCTTGTTTGAAGACATAAACTTTTGGAGAAGCTTGATTATGGTCTTGTTAAAAGCTTCAGCTAGACCATTAGCCGATGGGTTGTATGTTGTTGAAGCCACATTCTGACCGATTCTTGTCACAGAATCGATAGAAAGCATGGCTTGCGAACTGCGGACCATTGTCATGAATGATCCTCCGGGGCAGTCCAAAACGGTAGATGACGTGATGTTTTATGAAACAAATCATGTTTAATGTCTTTTCCTCTGCAAGCGGAACAGCTTCCGCCCATTTGGAGAAGTAGTCGGTAATTGTAAGTATAAACCGGTGTCCCCTAGACGACGGTGGGATGATTGGGCTAATGATGTCTATTCCCCATGCTTCAAATGTCCAAGAGAGCACTATTGGGTGCAAGAACTCAGATGGCAGATGTATGAAGTTTACGTGGATCTGACAAGCCTTATACTTTTTTATATAATCGACTGCGTCTGCGACCATCGTAGGCAAGTAATAGCCCATCCGATGGAGACGGTCCTACAACCTCGGGCCAGGTTGGTGAGCCCTGCAAACGCCATTGTGAGCCTCACGTAGGGCTTCTTTAGCTTCTGTATTTGACAGGAATCTTAACAGTAGCCCGTCGTAGGATCGTCGATATAGCATTTTTGTTTCTGTATTATAGAAAAATCTGAGAGAACGCCTTCTGATTGAAGTTGCTTCTTTCACATTCTCAGGTAGGATTCCATAGACTGTAAAATTAATGAACGGGAGTCTCCAGTCTTGTACATCGTTGGCTATCTGGGCGGAGTAACTCGTACCTAGTTGAACATTGTTTTTTGGACATACTAGCTCATGGACTACCACGTCGACTAGATGATGAGCATGATTTGGAACCGCCAAAGAAGCGACAAAGCCTGCTAGGGCGTTGACTTTAATATTTTGGAGCCTTGGAACATGCTCTATAAAGAACCCTTCCAAGGTTACAATGATGGCAATTGCTGTCTGATGGTAAGGAATCAGGTCCGTGTTGCAAACCTCGTATGAGCCTCAGATTTGATTAACAATCAACTGCGAGTCGCCATACACTTCTAGGTATTCGACCCCTACCTCTTTTATGAGTTGGAGCCCGATGACCAGAGCAATATATTCGGCTACATTATTTGAACAGGATTTTGTGATAGAGTATACCTGATTGACTACCAATCCAGAGGGCGAAATTAATACTATCCCGACTCCAGCAACGATATCACCTTGGGGCCCCGTCCTTGAAGCACCGTTGAAGAACATTCGCCAAACATCATCATGTGAAGTCATGTTTGAGTTAACAACATCGTCTAGGATTTCTTCATAGATTTTGGTTATTTTTGAGCCTTGATAGGCTGCTAAGAAGTCGGCTAAGGCTTGACCTTTGACAGCCTTCTGTGGAACAAAAACTATGTCGTAGGGGGATAACGGTATCACCCAGGTGGCTAGACGAGAATTGAGTGCGCTCGGCTTAGTCATGAGAACCCTGAGGGGGTTAAATCGTGAGACAACATGGATGGTCTACCCTGTCACATAGTGTCGTATTTTCTGAATGGCGAACACTAAGACAAGGCATTCCTCCTCCACGGCGGTGTACCTATGCTCCGGCCCCACCATCATTCGACTGAGGTAATAGATGGCTTGTTTGTGCTCTGTGTTATTATTCTGTGCTAGCAAGGCACCGAGGGAGTGTTCCATTGCCCATACATAAAGTTGGAAGGGCTTTCCGGCGACCGGGGCTACCAGAACTGGCGGATTCGACATGTATTCCTTAATGTCATGAAAGGTGCGTTGACATTCTTCATTCCATATGAAAGCGACATCTTTCTTCATAAGTTGTGTGAAGGGTTAACATCGCCCTGAGAGGTTAGATATGAACCTCCTGATGTAGCCTAGTCTTCCATGAAGGCCGCAGAGTTCGCGGACGTTCCTCGGTGGACTCATCTCCAGGATTGCTTTTGTATTATTGGGGTCTATGTGAATGTCCCGGGAAGTAATGACAAAGCCCAAGAATTTCTCGCTGGACACGCCTAAGAAGGACTTGGTTGGATTCATCTTCAGATTGTGTGCTCGTATAAGGTTGAATACTGTCCTCAAATCGTGTAGGTGATCATCCTTGAAGCAGCTTTTAACGGCAATGTCGACGTAATACTCCACTGTCTTGTGTAAGTGATCTCTGAAGATGACACTCACAGCTCGTTGATATGTAGCACTGGCGTTCTTTAGGCCGAAGGGCAAGACTGTGTAACAATACACGCCGATCGGGGTTCAAGTTCTCATCGTCAGTAGATATTTTGATTTGATTGTATCCTAAAAAGCCATCCATAAAGGACATGCGCTCTAAGCCACACATTTATCGATCATTATATCGGTGATTGGAAGAGGGAATTCATCCTTAGGATATATCGTATTCAGATTGCCGAAGCCGATGCAGATTCGGATCTTTCCGTTATTCTTGATAAATGGTACTATATTAGCTATCCAGTCCGGGTGCTGCTCCTCGTGGATGAAACCACTAGCTATAAGCTTGTTTACTTCCTCATCGATGGAGTTCATGATGTCTGGACGGAACTGCCTTTGTTGTTGTTTGACTGGTTTTGCGTCAGGATGAATATTAAGCTTATGAAGTACGATATCGGGGTTTAGTCCTGGCATGTCTTCGTAGCTCCAAGCGAAGTCGTCGATATATTCACTGACGAGTTGCAACAACGACTCCCTCTCGTCGTCCGTCAGGCTTTTATTGACGAAGATTGGCCTTGGAGAGAATTCGTCGTCGAGGTCAACTTGCATGACTTCGTCTTAAGTGGAAGGGTCTCATTGTTCAAAGTACTTCTTCCATTGTGTATCCAGTTGTTGGGCCCATGGCTCCAATTCAAGAGGTTCAAGTAGATCTTCGTCTTCCTCTTCAATGTCAGCGGATGCCATATTGACAGACAATGTCTGCCTGAATATATTTCCAATGCTATCATCGAAATCGTATGTAGGCGATTCGGATGAGTGAGAATTCCACTCACATTTCTCATCGAAACTCTCGGGCGTTGTTGTTGGTGTAATATAACTGAGACTGTGTCTGGACTTGCTGTAATAATCTTAAGGTTTTCAGTCAGGGCTGACAGTTGCAGAGGCGATCGCCGGCCATTGCAACAATTCATACCTGGGGTAGTCTCCATGTCATATTCCTGCTTTTTCATAAAGTACTTGGCTTGGAGACTATACAGGTAGAGCGGCAATCTTCCAGTGTCGGGTTCGAGATCGAACTCTTCTGGCATAAAAGGTTGAGGGCCTTCTTTTCGGCCGAAGATGATCGTGTGATCCCCTTTTCTTCTGCCTTGGACTAGGAAGTAGGCACCTCTAATAGGAGTAAGTCAGTTTACGGTATGGACGGTTGTCACTTGTATGTGCAGGTTAATTTCTAGACCATGCTCTACAGCATATATCAGATTGCACTCAGGATAGTTCAAAGGTAGCCTCTTATTGATGAAATAAAGAATTTTGTCTACATGGATTATATTATCAGGAGAGGGACTATCCACCTGTGCAATCAAATATTTTGCGAGTTCTGTCTTTTCTTCAGCAACCACCTGCGTGACCGAACGTTGGGACGCTATCTTGGGCAGCTTTACCACCAACGGTTCTGCTTGTGGCATTGGCTTGCCTGAGGGCCTCGGATCAACACTTGGTTGCCAGTTCGTCTTGGGGAGACGAATAAACATCAGCTCGACAGAGGACTTTACATCTTTCGATTGCCTTTGATTAGATTTTGGTAATCAGATCACCATCGGCTCACAGAGGGCCTCGCATCTTCCGATCGCCTCTGATTGGATTTTGGCAATCGGATCACCATCGGCTCCATGACGGACTTTGGCTCTTGGCTGGACCTCGGGAGTCTAATGACCATTAGTTTCAACTGCGCAGCTGGGGCGGGAGAACCGGGCACCTCTTTATGCAAAGTTGCGACAAGGGGTGCATCTTTTTCTGGTTTACGAGCCTGGAGATAGATTTTCAAAGGTTCCTCTGACCCAGTTATGGCCTTCAGTTCGTCAGTTATGTGCTTCTTGGATTCTTCATATAGACAAGCCTCCGAAGAATAGTAAGACTCAACCCTTTTGAAGGGGTCGATGTCGACGAATTCTGTCTTCACACTGTCGTGCTTACTGACATACTTGAAGCACTGGTGGAGTGTGAAAGTCACGATCATATAGTCATGTATCCACGGATGCTCCAAGAAGATATTGTAGGACGTATCTGCGTCTATGACGTAGCAGGTAACCTCCGCTTTCAGGTCGCTATTCTGACATTTCAAGCGGATCTTTTCCACGGGATAGCTCATTCCCGAGTTGAAACCGCTAATAGCAGTATTGGTCACCGCTAGCCGGTGCATAGGGATGCCGAGGAGTTGAAGCAAGCTTTTCAGGATAATGCTTATTGACGAGCCAGGATCGATATGCATCCGATCTACCTTGATGTCACCTATGTATCCAGTATAGTACAAAGGACAATCATGCAAGTTGGTCTTGATTAACATGTCCTGTGGGGTGAACACGATGTTGGACATTACGTCTGCACAATTGCTGCCTTGGAGATCTGTTGATGCGTCCTCCCTGTAGGCTTGACTTGGGCTAAGTAGGCATAAGCATTCTGGAGTGCTTCGCTCAATGCAACACGAAGATCCTTGGAGAGCCTTAGGAGCTCGTATAATGACAACTTTGCTGGCGTATTAGCCAGTTGCGCTAGTATGTCAAAGTTGTAAGGTCTCTCTAGCCCCTGAGGTACGTCCTTACGGAGCGGCCTGTCGAAGCAGTTTTCTTTGGCTTGGACCTGTCTGCCGGTGGAGGCTGAGATGGCCCCAGAACATCAGTAGCGGGCAGCATCATCGGCTGAGGGTCTTTGACTGAAATACCCAGAGTGGACTGGAATTGTGCACCAGACCGGGTACAATGGCCGCCGCCTCCTCAGCTTCGACTGAAATTGTATGGCAGGATCTGGACTTCCTGCCCTTCTTTTTGTTGGTTGAAGATGGCACCGCCTGGTATCTTCGGGCGCCAAGTCTGGGTGTACCCACATGACCTCTCCTTGTGACATGGTAAGAGGCACCAATCCAGTCGTCTGGTCCCGGACAGGTAGAAGTTAGTAACCTCCATCATTGCCCAAGGGATAGGTACTATCCCGTCTTGAGTTTTAGTTGGGGGAAGTCACCGAACTGAACTGATAGCAAGTTTGCAGCCACGGTAACCTCTTCGAAATCTAAAAACAGAGTTTAGAGTCGATAAGATTCTGAATGTACCGCTTTAATTGGAAGCAGTCATGAGTAGAATAATGGACATAGCGGTGGAAGTGGCAATATTTTGGGTCCTCCATCTCCGCCGCTAGAGGCTCGCACCTTGGTGGAGGGAGTTGGATCCTATCCCTTGCAAGAGCATGTCAAAGATAGGCTTGACATGACTATCTTCAATGAGTAATTCACCTTGGGCCACTAAGCTTCTGTCTGCTTTTGTTCAGGCTTTTTGGTCGTACCAGTGACCATGGCCTGTATGCCTTTGGTATCCCTATTATTGGTGGTGCTGCCACTGTTGTTGTTATTGGAGGTCGTACCGGGACATTTGCTTTTGTCCTCTCCAACTGGGATGTGTAATCCCAGCTGGCGAGCCTTCTTTAATTTCGCCTCCGTATTGGTAGCGCTTATGATGAAGGTTGTCCAGTCCCTGAATTGATCTTCACCCATCCAGAGGCTGATTGCGGGAAGCATTATCTTTTGGTAAATTTCAATCAAGAAGCTTTCGAGATTGTCTTGGGGCAATCTCATCGCAGTTTGGCAAAATTGCTCGATATAGTTCCTCATTGGCTCCCTATCTTCCTGAATGACGTCCATGAGAGACGACATTATTACATCAAGTCCCACTTCATAGAACCTTTCTAGGAATATGTGCTTGAAGCCATCAAAGGAATGGGTGCAGTTGTCTGAAAGGTTGCGGTACCAGTCGAACATGATTCCCTCCAATGCTCCGATAAATAATCCTGTGAGGATGGGGTCGCCATACTACAAATTGTCTGTTGTGACCTCAAAATACGTCATGTACCGGTTGGCAGAGGTCTTCCCGTCATATGAATCGATATGAAATGGTCTGTACTGTGGCAGAAAAGGAACGTCTTTCCATGCAACGGGATACGGCTGCCGTATTCTGAGGTCGCGGGAGGAGTCTTAGGCACTGAACATTGCTCGAAGCTCCTGGACTTCCCTCCTTGCCTCCCTGGCTTCGTTTGCAGCTGAAAGAGCGGATGCTCCTAGAGGATTGTCACCCAAATGAGGAGCGGTCATGTTGAAGTCAGCATTGATTATGGGTCCCAAGCTTGTTTGTCCAAGCGTCCTTGCTGGTTGAGTCAACAAGGCAGCTTTGATTTTGTTTACTGACTTGACCAAGGATAGGAGTATGGCTTCAAGTACATCTAGACATTATCGATCCGTAGGTCCTTCATGATCATCTTCTGCCATAAACACTGTCCACAGGTACGGAGAGACAGATGGGACTGTAGAGGATGTGCTTTTCGTGTCGTACCCTCGTATAGAGGAATTATCGGAGAACATCAGAATGTCCTCCTCCTCGAATTCGGAAGGGGTCTCACCCCCTGTGTTGGAAGCTGTATCGTCTTGGCGAAGGCGGTTACCCTCAGGGACGTCCAAGTCTATTGCATAATTCCAGTGGATCCCCACCCCCTGTATATCCTCTTGGAATACTGGGCTGTCGCATATATTGAGGGGACTGCTACCCCAGCTTCATCTACCCAGGAAGGTCGAGGATGCACCCCCGGGTGTTGGAAGCTTCTTTATGGAATGGGTGCCTAGGTAGACACCCCATGTGGTTGTCGGTGGCAATCCTCCAGATGAGAGTTTTCTCGTAGTGCTGGCTGAGATTGCCGGGCTGGAGGAGCCTGTCTTCTTTCCTTCCTTGACGGCAGGAACCTTGCGAGTTGAATTGCAGGAGGCGAAAGAAAATTCTTTGTCTTCCAAAATTTGCACCTGTTTCTCGAGTTGTCGTTGGTCAGGTACTAGCTGGTGCAGTTGTTAGAAAACGGACTATCGATCTTCAAGTGTTGCCCACTTGTCGCAGCAGTTGATGATGACTTCGGTGCAATGATGTCCCGAAAAGGGCTTATCACATGCAAATGTTGCTTCTCTCTCCTTACATTTGTGGATGAGTACTTCTTGCAAGTCGAGGGCAGATTGATCTACCTTTGCATCCGTTTTGCAGGCTCGGGTATCCTGAGCGCACGGGTGCGTAGATATCATATTTGCTCCCTGATCTAAGGCTAGTAAAAGCACTTGCTCTCGATCATTGTAGGGAGACTTTTGGGACCTACCCTATCCGTTTGTCGTAGAGGGCTGGACACGGGAGGTTCTGTACAACTTTTCATCAGGAGCCCGCATAACAGTTAATGGTGCCTGCTGACGGTCAGCAGTTTGGATAGTTGACTGGGCTTGTTGGGCCCGTACTGTCCTAGACTTCTTCGACTTAGCACCCGAAGGCACGTAGTAAGAAGAGTCCAGATTGGAACATTCCACATTCTCAATAGGCCGTATAGGGTCGGGTCCACATGAGAGACGGTCGAAAATAGAGCTTCTGATATGGCCGCATGGGGTAGCCTGTCTACGGCTAGGCTTAGATGCCGCATAGGCCATCTGCCTGCGGCCAGAGTTGGCTACCGCATGGGCCATCTGCCTGCGGCCAGAGTTGGCTGCCGTATAGGCAGACTGCCCATTTTTCTTATGCGGCCTCTTCTTCGTCCGCATGGATTTCCCTTGTGCCCCTAAAAGCTCAGCATTATAGTATTTTTCTCTGATGGATTTAGGGACAGTGGGATTCTCTACAGTCTCAAGCAAGGCCGCATGAGAGCTTTGATCACTGTCTTGGGCCGCAGATGGAGCTTCTTCGAGAACCTAGCGAGGGGTAGCAGTTTTGTGCTTCGACGTCCTGCGAGTTCTCTTCGGGTTGGCTCACTTCTGTGTTAGGCTAGCGCTCCCTTCAGAAAGTATTTCTTTGAATGCTTGTTGGTTAAAACGAACCATAAGCATTTGCTGTATAGAGCCGAGCTTGGACGCGTCGGATTGCGTCACCAACTTCTTTTCAGAGGAGAAGGAAGTCCCCAGCAGAGTCGTCATCGTGTTTGCCATTAAATATCAAGCACAAAAATTACAAATGAATTGAACTTGATTGCAAACTCGCTTGTACAGAAGAAAGCCTAGAAAGAAATCCTAGAAAACAATCTAAGTACAATTGTTTAAATTATTTATTCTGGGGTAACGATGGAGGCTCCTAAAAGTGTAGCAACTCTGCCTTACTCATTGGACTATCAGACACAGTCTTTGATCTTAAAAAAAATTGCCAGCCTTTGATTGCCAACCTTTAGCATGGGTGTGGTACCCTGCTATTTATAGTAATTCGTGCATAAAACAGATTTTGGGCCACATAGAGGGCCACGTGGCCACGTGTCTGTAACAGCACACGAAGACTCGATCTTGGGCTGTCAGCTGGTGGGGTTATTGAGATTTCTTTGTTGTAGCAAATCTGGGTGGTTGAGACTTGGTCAAATTGATACGTATTCCCCCCCCAAAAAGAAGCGCCTGAATCATTTTGGCCGGATAGTAGCTTTTGGAGCCTTTCTTCTGCGGTTCGGCTCCGCTTGGCCGCATGGGATCTTTGAGAACCTTGCTTCTGCGGCTTGGTTTTACTTGGCCGTATGGGATCTTCGAGAGCCTTGCTTCTGCAGCTTGGTTTCACTTGGCCGCATGGGAACTTCGAGAGCCTCCCCTCTGCGGCTCGAATCTACTTAGCCGCAGGGGGTCATCGAGAGCCTTGCTTCTGCGGCTTGGAATCCACTTAGCCGCAGGGTGTCTTCGAGAGCCTTGCATCTGCGGCTCGAGTTTTTTTAGCCACATGGGATCTCCAGGAGCACTCCTTCTGCTGCTTAGTTTCACTTGGCCGCAGGGGATCTTCGAGAGCCTTCCCTCTGCGGCTTAGTTTCTCTCGGCCGCATGAAGTGATGATCCGTATAAACTCTATCATTTCCATGCTTCTACAATAGGTTGTCTTCATACCAGAAAAGATAGATAAAAAAACGATCAAGCATGCATCGCAAAATCATGTCACAAAGTTGGTGTTTTGCTACTGCTTTGCTGATGCTGTGTTGTGGCTATTATTCGCACGATTTCGGCGCTACTACGACGGCTCCGGCGGTACAAGTCCATCGGAGAGGTAGCCTAGGGTTGAAGAAAGTTTAGAGTCGCGTGGCGAAGGATTTGGTTAGGGTTTTCTTCCCTTTCTTTCTCTCTATCGACTAAACAGTCACGACGGGGGGGATTGAGTACTGTTCCCACAAGGGAACAATATCTCAATGTAATCTTTTTTTCTCCTTTTGTATTAGAAACCAATCCTAAAGAGAATCCTATATAATATTTACTATATATTTAATATACATATGATTATTCATATATTTACCCACGCACATATCTATCCATATATACCATATATATATGTTATTATAATCCAATAACCTTAAAAATATTTAATAAGAATTAACAAATAAATTTATACATATTATTTTCTAACTCAAGGTAAATCCTTCAATAAAATTCTATAATTTAATATAGAATAATCCAAAAATTTATTATTCAAATTAAATAGAAAAATAGCACGATAAATTTAAGGAAGGTTTTTCTATGAAAAAATTATTCCTTTAATAGCAATAACATTTATATAATACATAACAATTATTTATGAAACAAATAACAGACAATTAAAAATAATTTACCAATACATATGTACCATAAACATCGACATGGACATCTTTAGACACCTAACATGTATAAATAGGCTTGGGTTTGGTTCGGGTCAAGTTCGACTAGTTAGCACAACTGGATCTCCTAAAAAGTCAAACAGTCTTAATAACTATTTAATTAAATCATTTATAGGGGTTAAGTCATAATTTTGACTTGTTTTCCTAGTTGGGACACAGCTATTGTAACTACCACAATCCTAAATAGGATTATTTTTATCATTTCACATTTATTATGTTGTGTGTATAGCTATTTAATTAATTACATGTGATGGTTACATTTATTAGTTGATTAGCCTATTTATTAGATCCTCGATTAGTAAACCTATTTGGACTAGTCATGACACTTTGACCTATGTTTTAGGTTGGACACAACTAGACTCATTTAAGTCATGTCAGGTCTAGATTAGAATTAGAACTAATCAAACACTTAGGCTAGAACTACCCTACATTAACTTAAGTGATCATGACAACTAGAAGGGCACTTTGGACATTGCAACCTAGCTCCTAGGGTTTCCATACTTGGCCGGCCAAGAGAGAGGAATAGGTAACATTTGGTACCCACTTTCTTGAGGGTCTGAATTTGTTATCTTTTGGAACCCAAACATATATATGCATATCTACAAGCTTTCTAATCTTGCATTGATGTGATACATGTCCTTTTATACCACAATAATGACATGTAGCTGAAGTGTTTGTGCTACGTGAAGTTCGAAGATCATGTATGTGTGTTTTTGAAGACGTGTGTGACTTCTTATGTAGAAATGTATACATGAATGCATGACTCCTAGTAGTCTAGTAGTGTTGGTCGTGTTGTGTTTGTGATTTGCCCTGTGACTTGTGTTTACTTAAGTTACAGGCTTGACAACCTATTTACCTAACTTAATCTCTAAGTTTTTAGACACATCACAGGCTTCAGTTTACTTGGCTGTGAGTGCATCTATCCTCTTGTTTGCAAATAACAAAAGTTTACTAAAGAAAACTTAAATACAAACTAATAAGAAAACTATAATGTACAATTTTGATTCTGGGAAGTACAACTATAGGAATCTGATCAGAAGATGATCACTTTATCTCTTGAACGATGCGATGTTCGAGAAGAAAAGCCCTTGAACTTGCTGCAAAAGCGATAGAGAATTGCTAAAAATTCTTGCCAGGAGTCGATGATAAGTATCGATCCCTTAAGAAGTATTTTTTGGACTCTATTTATAGAGTTTTAGATATGTGCCAGGCAGATACAATGATTGACACGCAATACAAAGATACACTGATTGTACACTGCTTTGCACGTCATGTATCATTTCATCCATTAGCATGAACGGTTAACTTAACTGCATAGGATGCATAGCTTTCTGTAAGAAAAAAAGCACTTGGTCATAGGTAGTATCGTGTGTACGTTCTTCAAAATTAGTGGCATACGTGTCATATCATCTTTAACTACTTTTGGATGATGATTAATTGGCACTAGTTTGATGAATGGCACTCTATTGATTGGTGCCAAACTAATATTGGTTCTATGTATTGAGTTTATGCAGAATTTATCTCTTCATGCTATTTGGTAAATGGCACTAAGAAAGTGACTGACAGTTATCATCATGACAAATCTTTCTAAAAAGATGTGAGATTTGTCTTCTCGAGAAAGATTGCTATGTGGTGGCATTTTACTGTATGGTGCTATTTGACTTTATGTTTGATCTACACGATTCAACATTGGCACCGAGTATCTGACAAAATCCTCTTTGAGCGGCGTGCGCGCATAACTCGAGAAGAGGATCTTCTCGATTGTCATGCTGTCAGTCATCATAATTGATATGACATAAAGTTTTGTCTTCTCGGGAAAGCTTTCTTGCATATCCTGGCGCTATCTGATGGATGACGCTATTTGATGTTGGGCGCCATTTAACAGATAGTGACGTGCACTATCTGTAAATGGTGCATTGCACTCTGTTGAGAAATTTTTTCAGCTTCTATAAGACCCCTTTCAAATTTTTCAAATTTTAAAATTTTCAAAATTTGAAATACTTTGAATAAGAAAAGTGCCACGTATTTCAGAAGATTTTGTGACACTATTTATAAATGGCGCATTGCACTCTGTTGAGAATTTTTTTCAGCTTCTATAAGACCCCTTTCAAATTTTTCAAATTTTAAAATTTTCAAAATTTGAAATACTTTGAATAAGAAAAGTGCCAAGTATTTCAGAAGATTTTGCGCGCGCAAAATCCCAATAATTTTGCTGTTTTGATCCGTACGAGATTTGTACAGACTTTAAGTGGTCGGCTTAGGGTCTATAAATACCCCACTCTCAAGAGGATAGAGTTTTTTTTCTCATAAGTTTTCTTTTTCGAGTTCTCTTCATCTTCTTCTTCCCTCAAGCTCTTGGAGTTTTCTTGCTCGACAAAAATAGCGCCAAGGAGATCCACGATGGAGAAGGGCAAGGGCTTAGTCGGAGCTTCATCACGAGCACCATTGTTGAGGGTGCCAAGGCATGCGCCACCGTCGGCATGAGCCGAAGATGCAAATCCCGCTCTTGGAGGTGAGAGTCGATCGAAGAAGATGATGATCAGTGTATTCGACACGATTTGATAGTTGGCACGAACCCAGCCGGTGCCAATCACCTCTTTCAGAGTGTTGGTTAGCGTTACGGTAATCTCAATATACACCACCTCTTTCAGAGTGTTGGCTAGAAAACGTACTAAGAATGGTTTCATGAATCGTGCGCTCTTTGTTCACTCAATGTACACGATGATATGTACCATTATTTGTGTGCTTTCTTTCTTTTAACAGAGAGCAGATGGTGCTGCGTAAAACAAAATTGTCATTTTGCGCACGCAGAACAGAAACTGTCATATTATATACGTAAAACAAAGGCTGTCATATTGTGTCGTGCCATCCATTATTTGTGTAGAAAAATAACTTGAGCTTTTCTTCACTCATAAGAGTAGTCTGACTCTGTTTTCTTTTGCAGTTGACCTCAGAAAAGATCCCTACGCCGATATATTAGCTTCCGCTTTTTGCGTATGAGAATACCAAGAAAACTTATCACATGTCATATTCTCGCAATTTGACCCTGATGAACCAGCTAATAGAAGAGCTCTGCTAGAGTCTCAGGATGAAAGGATGTTGTTGTGCCTAATGAATGGTGAACCTTTCACGACTGCGGATCAAGCTCCTCACAAGAAACCAGCTTTCTTAATTAGAGAGGTAATTGGAGCTGACTCTCAGCCCAAGTCAAAACTAGAAGCTCGAATCTTCAAAAGAGGAGATAAATTTGTATATCTTCCAGATATGTCAAGGAATCTGTCTCTATCCCGGTATGCTCATGTCAGCTACCCGCAAAAAATGTCGTGGGATATAACTCCGTTTCAACAAGCCAAGGTTGGTCAGATATGTCACAAATTTGGGGACAAGAGGAGGGATATATTTTACAGTTCTTCCAAAAAGTATAGCACACACTTGAGGGGTTTGAAGCTGAGTGAGTTGCGTGCCGGCCAAAGATTTGTCTTTGATAATACCGGTCCGGATGCCTTTCTTCGCTAATATTTATGCTGCCGCATGAGGGGCATATCCTTCCCCAACCCCAAGGTTGATGGTTTTGATGCACCCTGACATTAAGCGCTAGAACCGACTCTCTGTATGGATCCTGGACAACTTCATCGACAAGTTACAAGAATTGGATCTCTATTAAGGTGTTTTGACTACCTCATGTGTCATCTATACTAAGACTAATATGTTCCTTTCCTTGGTAGCAAGGTATAATAGCAGGACTGACACTTTCGTCACTCCTCACGGGAAGATAGGCTTCGCCCTTCATGAGATACAGTTTCGGTCACATCTGCCAACGGGTGAGAACCCTTAAAAAGAATATGTGCCAACCGATGATGAAATGTGGCCAAGAAGAATCCACAGATGATTGTAGTTTTTGATGAGTTGTAGTACCATTTCATGGTTTGTTCTCATCTTTTAAGAGTAAGACACCCGAAACATGTTATACATCCAAGTGGTTGGTATACCTCTTCTTGAGTCATGACACAAAAAACAAGGTGCAAGAGCACCTCAGTTGCGACCCACGCTTCTTTGAGCCGCTTGATGCTAATGTCATTAGCAAGTTAATAAAGGAATCTGGATGTGTTAGCAACATGCTGGAAGAAGACTGGCATGGTTATGTCGCTGGCACCTCTATCGAGAGTTATATAAGATAGGGCGGTATAACTATGTCTGAAGAGGCTACTTTGGTGGGCTTCCTCTCTATCTGGCTGAGACGGTTTGGGGTCCACGGAGCCAGTACCGTTGATCGCATCCACCGAGGCGTGCTGTTTGCCGCAATACGTCTAGTATTTGGGTATAGGATGGATATCCTTTCTACTATAACTAGTCGACTGAATGCAGGCCTCTGTGAGTTCACAACCGTTATGATGGAGAAACTCGATTCTCGAAGCGACTTTCCCCATACCGAGATGTCTTTCATATATCTGTTCGGCTGGTTGGAGTTACATCATCCTTCTCTGATGGACCCTGCCCTTGGTACAGGTGGAGCTTTAGCAGGAAACTTTATTTGTAGATATGCCGAGTCTACGTGGAAGGAAAATTCGTTGTTTGATTATAGAAAGGCACTCAATTGAGGCTCTAATTGGAAGTTATTCTATGTTTCTCCCCCACCTGGATACGAAGCTTGCTCGACTATTTTTCGGGATCTAGAGCCCGTTGGTTCTTGTCCACCTCCAGCAGCCTTCTCCTGGTTGATGATGATCAGACCTTTATATTTGGTGTATCGATTTGAGAATATGTGTTATCTGGAATAATACTTGCCCAGCCGGTTTGCTCATCAGTTCGGCTATGACCAGATGCATGTTAGGAATGCGACTACTTTCGTTCACGCATTCGGGCTCTTAATTGATGGGGCTTGAGGGTGGAGGTATTATAGTGCGAGAGTCACTAATGTTATGTTTACCATACCCTCGACTATATTTTATGTAGGACCGCGTATGTTAAATGCATACGCAAATTTCTATACCTCAGCCAACACCTTCTTCGAAGGTTATTCGATGACAGATAGTTTTATTGGTATAAAAAAAGTGCAAGAAGGGATTCCGACTTCCGTAGATTTGGGACAAGCCGAGGAGGAGGCTCCCTCTGATGCTTCCCTATAGACTGTACTTGTTGGTTTCTATGACGAGGTACAAAGTGCATTGCGCATCTCTCTCAAAAAGAGGAAGGGAAAATCTTATGTGAAGGGAGAGAGCAAGAAGCAAAAGATTGGGACTTCATCTTCTCAGTCAGCTCATGATGAACCACCTTCTCTTACTAAGGGAAAAGGGAAGAAGAAAAAGAAAGCAGCAGTTTTTGTAGAAAAGCCTACGGCAAGGACAAGGGCTAAGATACAACGACATAAAGGTATCTCTCTGGAAGATAAGATTTTCCCTGGGAATGCATCATCTTTCAAAGGAGCAACCCCATCTCCTGGCAAGAAAGAGAGTAGGGAAGTGATTGAAGAAAAAAGCAGAGAAAGGATTGCTCTTAGAGACTCGCAAGATGACCCTTCTGAAGATGGAGTCTAATTCCAACTACTACTCAAACGCAAAGCAAGAAGGAAATTTGTGGTGTCCAGAGTTGTGAAGGAGAAGACTGTTGTTTCTCCTACTCCATCCTCGCCAAGGCAGTCTCCTGGTCATCAAGAACCCTCGCTTCCATCACAGGAAAGGTCTCCGCTGACACCTGGAGGTGTACCCTCTACAAAAGGAGATACCCTCAATCTTTTAGTCCAGCAAGAGTTATTAGCCGTTAACCCTTTAGCCATTTGTATTGAGTTCTTTCGTCTCCAGAACTTCTACAGGCTAACGCATCTGCTCGAGCCAATTCTGTCGATGTTCCTATGGCTACTGGTTTGAAGCTGACGACTACTGAAAATGATGTCCCCCTTTCTGCTAGGGCACTCACCGCACTCATTTCCTTGGTCTGATGTCTCCATTAGCTTCTGATGATGCTTTGAGAGCAACTGTGCCTGGGGAAATGTCAATTCCATTTGGGAGAGTCTGGAGCTAAGATGGAAAAGAAGTTGCTTCGTAGGTTTCAACTCCTTCTATGACCCAAACTGCTATAGCCACTATTTCGAACGAGTTACCCTCTCGAGATGAAGATATTATAGAGGCATTGTGGGAGTCAGACTTTGAAGATGAGCAAACTTATGAGGACATTGCTGACACTGTCCAAGATTTTGAGAAGGTTGAATCGAGCCAGGATTAGTTAGCGACCCAGGAGGGTCAAGATTTGATGGTCAAAGATGGCCAAATTACAACTGAGAGTGATGAGCACCCTGTTGAAGATGAGGCCGACCATAGCCCTGGTGGAGATAATCAGAGTCTCAATGAGCCCCTTGGTGATGAGAACTCTAATTTCGATATTGAGTGCGATGGAAGCCCATCAAATGGAGATGAGGGCAATGCGGGCCCTATTGAAGGTGACAAAAGTCTTGAAGGCCCCAAGGGTGATGAACACCCTAACACTGGTATTGGAGGACTCAAAACCCCATCGAACATGTTTTTGAAGAGAAACGGACAGAATTAGAAGTCCTGGAAGAACAAGCTGTGTCTGAGGTTAATAAGCGATCAAGCTGGTGCAGTAATATTTGTCGGGGACTAAAAGCGATCAGGCTGAATCAGGGATTAGGGGCCGCCATGCTAATTCAGAAGCCGAGAGCAACCATTCTACGTTTGGAGGCTCGGAGACACGGAGCAGTCAAGCTGGTGCAGTAATATCTGCCTCTGTATTAGAAAGGCTTTATACAAAAAGAGATACTCAGCCTGTCAACACCCCTTACATTCCAACGGGCCTAGGTAAATTTTTGATTTTATTTACCATTGATTTTTATCCAATGATATGTGATATAACGAATTTGATCTGAATTGCATAAAGTCATGTAGGGACACTTGCTGAAGTCCCAATAGCTTCTATTGCATTCAACCATAGTTCGACTCTGGCTCCCTTAGATGCTGGGAGCCTCATGTCACATACCAAAGAGGGGACTTCATCAGGAACGCCTGTACTGAAATCTCTAAGTGCTGGTGCTACTCCGGTTTCCAATATTCCTCTAGCCTTTATAGAAGAAAAAGTTTCAGACGCAGCAGCAACACCTGGCATGATGGTGATAATGGGTAGCATTATTCGTACTTATACAAATACCTTCTTCACCACTTTATGATCTTTGGTTCAATTGTCCATAGAGAAGAGCTATTCTTACGATTTTGTGAGGAGGTCATCTTTTTATCTAATTGAATCCGTACACAATTTTGGCGACATAGAGAGAGCAAACGCCTTAGAGCAGATCCCGTTGGAGTTAAAGGAGCCTATATAGTCTTATCAGGATCTGATCAAGGAAAACATGAACAGACTGGTGGATGCTGAATGTGAAGCCATAGCTCGAGAACATGATGAATGGCAAGCCGTGCTTGACGATAATATGGCAAGATTTGCTGTATAATCTAGAGAAATATAGTCTTATATAGCTGAGGCTGTCTCTTCTATTAAACTTTATAAGGCTGAGAAAGCAGATAAAGACAAAGAGGTGCATGAAGGCCAGGCTCACATCTAATAACTGGAAGCTAAATTGGCCCGAATCCATGCATTGGTCACATCAGCTAGGAAACATCAAGAGGAAGTTATAAAACTGCATCAATTTGCCTCGAGCCGTCTGGATGACTTGAATAAAAAAGAAGGATGACCTTATCCGAGCTCGAAATACGGAGATAGAATGTCATATCTTGTCGATGTAGTCATTAACTCCAAAGTTCAGGAGGAACTTAGCCAGAAACAGTTTTTGGTGTCATAGTGGAACGAGCTGAAGCCTTAAAAAAGATGATTTTTAACCTCAACACTCCACCTCCCCAATGAGTCTTTCAAAGTATGAAATCAATGTAATAATATTTTTGAAAAGTTTTTATCACTTTTTTTAGAAATATAATAGTTTGTGTCCTCAAGATTTAAAATAAAATGAAAAGCTGGTGATTTTGTGGCTCTATTACTTATTATGTATCTATTTGAGATACAAGCAATAGATAGAAGTTTAGAAATACATTCAAAGGTACTGGACATGACGTATTTCTTGAAAATATGGTCACTTATTATAGCTGTTAGAGGTAATATGGATGTAACAGAATATAACTTAATGTGATGTTATTTTTGGGATAACGTTATCAGAGGTAATGTGGACGT
This sequence comes from Iris pallida, assembly GCA_029216955.1. Classification (NCBI taxonomy): domain Eukaryota; kingdom Viridiplantae; phylum Streptophyta; class Magnoliopsida; order Asparagales; family Iridaceae; genus Iris; species Iris pallida. The sequence goes on from JANAVB010023996.1 coordinate 16,430,456, forward strand.
GACAAGTCGTTGACACAAACAATAGAACTCAGAGGTAATATGGACGTGAATTCTGATATATTTTGATTATTCTTAATCTAGCTAGGGCTCAAGAATAAGATACCTTTTAAAATGACTGGATTTCAAAAGATTATGTTGTGATGATATGTTGTGGTGGACGTTTTGTGTTCATCTTTTGAGGATGTACCATAAGATCTGAGTTAGACTCCACTAGAAAATCTTTGAGGACTCATTATCTATAAGGAACCTGATTTTTGGAATTATTTTTTCATTTATTTTATATGGTTTTATATTTATTAAATTATATTAATTAAGATATAGATGTAATTTCTGTAGCTTTGATTTTTGGAGCAGAAGAAATGCCAATCTTTCGAAACAACCTTCACGAGTTTTAAAGTAGACAAGTCCACCTTAAGTCGATATATCATGTCCCATCCAAACTAATTTCCTAACATTCTTTTGACTTCGCTCAACTTTGGGTCAATTTAGGCCATTTGACCATTTACCTTAATTCTATATATAACTTCCAACGTGAGTTCGGGACTTGACATCGATCAAAACCATTTGACATATATGGTTTTGACCTATTTTGAGCCTACGACACACATGCCAACGGTGTGTTACTCAATCGAGTCCGTATGTGCCATTTATTTACGAATGGCAGAAGAGACTCATAGGTTGATGTTTCGAGTTTAATTTGATTAGGAAATATATTTTGACCCTAATCTAGCCAACCCCACCTGGTAGAGCCATGTTAGGTTGCAATGACTTAGTAGAATTATTATAAAGTTATTCTAGGATGTTATACAACCAAATAGATTTAAATATAATTTTGTGTATATATATGATTATATTTATAATAGCCTAATACTAACTATATATATTGTTTTAGTCATGGTTAAGTTTGAGATACATATAGACTAGGAATTTTGACACGGTTAGTGTAGATGAGTGCTTTGACTAGTATATTAGCCATGCTAGGGGAGGCCTAGCCATAGCAATATTCCTACTAGGAAAACCAGTCAAAATTATTATTTGAACCCTATAAACAGTTTAATTAGTATTTATTAATAATTTGGACCTTATAAGAAAACTAGTCGTACTAAAGTAACCAAGGCTGGACCCGAACCAAACCCGTTCAGCCAGACCAGACCTTCCCCCAAATATTTGGCTACAAAATTTTAATTTATCTTCATCATTCTTGTTTCCCAATTATATTTGAAGGATTTTTTATTACATATATAGCGTATAACTACATACATGTAAATAGAGTTTTAAATAAATATTTAAATAAATATACATAGATATATTACTGTATATAGAGAGTTTCTTCATATAAAAACTAAAGTCCTAAAATATTATTATTACTCTTGTATTAAAGAAATATATATATATATATATATATATATATATATATATATATATATATATATATATATATATATAGGGGTTTTATATATAGAAAAAGAAAGAAGGAAAAAAACCATTGAAAGTCTCATGAAATATATATATATATATATATATATATATATATATATATATATATATATATATATATATATATATATATATATATATATATATATAGGGGTTTTATATATAGAAAAAGAAAGAAGGAAAAAAAAACCATTGAAAGTCTCACGAGATTTCAGTAAAAATCCCGCAAGATGCTTCCCTTCACAAAACCCGACACCAAAGACCCGAGCACAGTTTGGCCGATAGATTATGATGTTTTTGGTAGGATTGGATTGAGGATTTAAATCAAATCTTCACCGATTTGAACCAAAATTTTTCCTACTTAATCCTAATCCGATTCTCTACAAGATTATTGCAAATCTTGTTTAAAAATTGAATCAAATTCGATTTAAATTCAGATTAAATCTTTCGAAACCCATTAATAGGAACACACCAAAATTTTGCAAAGAAAATCCTTTGAAAATTTTTTGTGACCGAAATTGCTAGCCCCCTTAGGTCTCCACGACCCCTGCGAATTCCCTGCCACCTAGCACCACCAACTGAATGCCATCGGCCGCCGGTTGTGCGCCTGAGCGGGCGACAGTATGCGGCCACAAGGCACAGCAGTTGCAGTAGTACAACTTCGCAGGTACGGTTCTCCCTCACCACGTCGTCAATTTCCAAACTAATTAGTGCTTTGCAAACACAACCTATAGGTCTTCGACCCCTAATAATATTTTTTGATCTAGGTGACCAGGTCACAAGGAATTCGAGTTTGAAATCTCGAAAAAATTTAGTTTTTAAAAATAAAAAACATGACAGAAAACCCAACCCAGACCCAGTTTTGGAAAGGTAATTTTGGATAGAATAGTTAGAATTTTTGAAATCCATCTAAACACGTTTGTAGACAACCTAACTGAGATAGAAAACCTATTTTTAGTTTTTATTTTAATTAACTATATTCTGTTTTAGATTAGTTCCAAAATTAAGAAAAAAATATATCAAAAATAGTTTTAAAAATTTAGGAAATTCCAGATACGGGGTCCGTCCCGACAAACTGGGTGACTTTGTCGCAACCTGTGAGCATCGAAAGACGCGTACGAAAGTTGAGGACGTATAGAATTTAACTAAACTCGATTTAGTTGTGTGTGCACGATAAAATCGAGACGTATCGATCGAGATATCCCATATCGATCCCTTTGCAAAGTAGCCAATTACTTTGTGCACGTTCTTCAACTCGAAACTTAATGTGTTCCATTGGGACCGTATCATTTTTCTGGTCCTGTATGCCAAGTTTGGTCCGATTCTGAGAAGGTCGACCGGAATATTATTTTGGCGGTCCCACAACCCGATCCAACGGGTGAAATTATGCACGGCCCATCGGAATCCAACTTTGAACATACCATTGGGTTTGCATCATCAAACCAGATCCATAGACATGTAGTTTGATGACTTTAGAGACCATAGGCTCTGGCACGTTTTTCGGTACAAAGCGGGTCCAACGAAGAACACTGTTTTGGCCCAAAATTACCATTTTGCCTTTGTGTCCAGAATTGGACTTATGGGTAGCCAATCCTAGCTATTTTGCTTATTCCGAGAATGTTGGCAATGTCTATTTCAGCATCCGGAAGCGTTTGCGGGAGTTCAGGTTTCGAGACTCTTTGATTTGACGAGTTGTTTGTGGGACTTTTTGCTACACTAGGCAAATCCACCTTGCCAAACTTTACAGTATTTACATACATTTCTGTATTGCTATTATTTTCTATCTTTCTTGATTCCATACTTATCCTGCTTCATGTCATAATTATTTTTTAGCTTTATGTGCACGTAGATTGTTACTTTTTCTTTCCATATTACTTTATCTATCTTTCCTATCTTGTTCATGTCTAGTGATAGTATTGCTATGTATGTGCCCTGTTTCCCCTGACCTGTTTGACCCGTACTTGGCTTGGACATGACTAGATAGACTTGACTTTCTAGTACCTTAGGAGGGAATGTTTTATTAGCCGTGGCTATACCTCTATTGTTAGTGCCACCCCGGGCTACGATAGAGAACCTGTTATAGGGCAATTATGTTGGCCCATTGGTCATGGTCAACCTGATTTTAATAATTGATCAAACTCTGTCTCGATATAATTACAAGTCAACTCAGATGTTTACCTACGACGTTTTGGACACTGCTCAACAATGGTTATCAACAATGTTCAAGACTGAAGCCGTTTGCCATTCAGAATGTACTTCCTGCTAAGCAATGTAATTTTTCATTTTATTGAGTCTAGGAATACATTATACACCGAGTCGTACTGGCAAATAGGCTATCCAAAAACTTTTTCAAAACCATAATATTCTTTTACAAATGACCTACGTTTTTGAAAAACATTCTTTTTACAAACAGCTTCTGAAGGATTTTTTAAAAAGCCAAAATTTATTTTCTCCAAATGAACTGGCAAAACCCCAGGAGAACTCGGGCCGAGTTCGGCCAGAGTTCGGCCATGTGGAACATTAGTGAACGTTGGGTTTTTGAACTTGGTCATCCTTCAGTTACGGTTTGTTACAAAGAGTTCTGTCTGAATTCTGCCCGAATTCTGTCAGAGTTCCATCTTTGGAAAGATTATAAATAGAGAAGTATTTCGATCATTTCAGATCACCCATTCACTTTAAATCCCTTCTCTTCCTAAGCTTACATTCTTCCAAAGAGTTCTTAAAAGCTTTTATTTTCAAATCCCAAGCCAGTTACAATCCTCTAGTCGATTTGCAAGTACGGTACGGTCTAGCAGTTCCAGAGCGATTGTAATCAGAGGCTTGATAGAAGATTCAACTCTTCACAATTGAAGTTGGTCGAGTTCTTCGTATCAAAGCTCGCGTTTGTAGAAGTTGCAAGGACTTCGTATGAAAACTTGCGGGATTTTCCAATAGTGGATTCAATTGGAAGCTAGAGTTTTTCCGGCTGGACTAGTCCTCACAAGAGGGAAACTAGTATAAATCTCGGTGTTTGCGTTTGCCTTCTGATCACTTTTAAATTCTGTCATTTACTTTTTGTGATTATTATTTTATCTGTGATCTAACTGCTAACAAGTTTTTAATTAGCAATATTCTGCTGCCTACTCTATTCACCCCCCTTTAGAGTATTCTGCTTTACGATTTCGTTCCTACAATTGGTATCAGAGCGGATTATACAGGTAAAGCAAGGTAAAACAGCAGTTATATTCAATTTTATATAGATCACAGCTTTACACATGGCAACTGTGAAATTCACAAGTGAAGGCCAAGCCACAAACAGACCTCCACTGTTTGGTGGCACAAACTATACTTATTGGAAAACACGTATGAGTTTCTTTCTGAAATCTCTTGATTTTGACTTATGGTCTGTGGTTATTGATGGCTATAAAAAGCCACCTCGTATAAATATAGATGGAGTTTTAACTGAAAAACCCCATGACAAATATACAGAAGAAAAAAAGAAAAAGGCCAGTCTTGACGCACGTGCTATTAATACTTTGTTTTGTGCTTTAGACAGAACTGAATTTAACAGGGTATCTATCTGCACAACTGCAAATAAAGTGTGGAAGCTTCTTGGAGTCACACATGAGGGCACAACTCAAGTCAAAGAATCAAAGGTCAGCAGACTTACTCAAGACTATGAGACATTCAAGATGAAGCCCAACGAAACAGTTACTCAGATGTTCGAAAGATTCTTAGATATTGTAAATCCTTTGTCCTCCCTAGGCAAAGATTACAGTAACCATGAAAAGATTCGCAAACTCCTAAGAGCACTTACAAAGAACTGGATTCCGAAGGCTACTGCAATCATTGAAGGAAACGACCTCACTACCATGACACTTGAAGTACTCATGGATAAGCTACTCACTCATGAACTAGAGCTACAAGACTTTGAAGAGCCTGCACCAAAGAAGAAGACGATCGCTTTCAAGTCTCAGCACAGAAGATCTGCAGAAGATGATTCAGACAACAGTGAATCTGATGCTGAAGATCAAGCACTCCTTGCAAGAAAATTCAAAAGATTCTTGAGGTATGAGAAGAAGACAAAAGAGAACAATGGCGGCAACAGCTGGTATCAAGATGACGCTGTCTGCTACGGCTGCAAGAATAAAGGACACATGAAGAAGGACTGTCCTACAAACTCATCAACAAGCAAGAAGAGCAACAGATACGAGAAAGGAAACCTGAAGAGATCAACATATCGGAAATATGCCAACACCAGCATATGGCATGAAAGTGAAGCCAGCGACTCAGAAGATGAACAATCAGAAGACGCTGCAAATGTATGCTTTATGGCATCCGATCAAGTACTCTTTGAACCTATAGTTGATACATATGATGACTTCACCTTTGAGCAATTAGGAGCAGTCTTCACTGAACTGTTAAGTGATTACAGAAAACTGCGTAGCAAATATCAGACCTCTAAGAAGGTACTCAAAGAGTACAAAGGTAAAATAGGAAGACTTACCGACCTACTAGCTAAGGTTAAAGATAATGTTAGTGAGTCAGGTGAGCTTTCTTCTATTAAGCTCTTATTACACGAGACTACCAAGTCATCCGAAGAAAAAGAAATGGTTATTGACCAACTGAATGAAGAACTTTCTAAAGAAAAGAAAAGTCTTCAAAGTGCACAAGTCAGAATGGAAGCACTCACTTCTGACTATACTAAGTTATATGACACTTCCAAAAGATTGGAAATTAGGTTAGAAAAACAGCCTGAGACTGCTGCTTCCTACCCTAACACGTGTCACTTACCGAAAAATTGGAACATTCCCAAACCTAACACTGTCAGACCTAACCCTATCAAACCTTTACCTAAAAAGGTTATGCCCAAACAGAATAATAGGTATGCTTTCTTCTATACTAGAAAACCTAAACCTACCAACCATGCACACCACTCATCTTTCAACACTCAACATGCTAAATGTCATTATTATGGCCTCATTGGTCATATATCTTCTGCATATAGAATAAGAAAGTTAGTAGATTTAAATATTCATGCATGGATACCGAAAGCTAACCAGTCAGGACCCTACAAGAAATGGGTACCAAGAGTTTCATCTGCAAATTATTTTGTAGGTGGGACGCCCTTCACATGCTAGGAGCCAATGGATCCTCGACAGCGGTTGCCCACGGCACATGATCGGTGACGCTTCATTATTCGTAACACTATCGAAGAGGAATAAAGAAGGGTACGTCTCCTTCGACAATAATTTAAAAGGGTATATAATCGGTATTGGTAATATTGGTAAAGCTACCTATCTAGTGATTAAAGATGTTTGTCTTGTTACTGAGTTAAAACATAATCTGCTTAGCATAAGCCATTTAGCTTATCACGGTTATGGTATTAACTTCGTAAAAGATAAATGTACTATTATTGATAGTTCAACTGGTAGTACTATATTTGAAGGTATTAGAGAAGACAATATATATGTTTTCTATTTGTTGGAAATACTAACATTTCAGGTAGATGTTTAATGGCTAAAAGCGATGAGAGTCATCTGTGACATATGAGACTCAGTCATGCAAATATGGATACTATTTCCAGATTACCCACAAAGAAGCTAGTACGCGGTTTATCGGATATTACATTCAAGAAGGATTCGGTATGCAGTCAACGTGAAAAGAACAAAGCTACTCGCGCTGTATGTACTACTAGACCTCTACAATTGCTACATATGGACTTATTTGGTCCTAGCAGAGTTGCTAGCCTCGGAGGTAAGCTATATGCTTTTGTAATTGTAGATGATTATTCTAGATACACGTGGGTATATTTTCTGACACATAAAACTAATGCATTATCGAAATTTGTCACCTTTTGCAAGAAAGTACAGAATGAAAAAGGTTACATGATTACTCGTATTAGAAGCGATCATGGAGGCAAATTCGAGAATACGGAGTTTGAGCAATTTTGTGACACACAAGATTTTGTGCACGAATTCTCTTGCCCTAGGACTTCACAACAAAATGGAGTTGTGGAACGTAAGAACAGAACTCTGTCGAAATGGCCAGAGTAATGTTAAACCAGTTTAGTCTACCCAAGTATTTTTGGGCTGAAGCTGTCAATACAGCTTGTTTTGTTCTTAATAGAGATCTAATTCGACCCAAATCGAAGAAGACTCCATTTGAGTTATGGTTTGATAGAATTCCATCAGTTTCATATTTTAGAATATTTGGTTCTAAATGCTTTATTCATAATACAAAAGATAATTTTGGAAAGTTTAACAATAAGGCCGATTGTCACTACCATAATTCTAGTTTGAGGGTATTTTGTCATTTTTGGGGTTATTTGAATTTATTATAATTTATTTGATATTATGGGAATTTTTAGAATTTATTTCGGAATTGTTTGAATGAGGGTTGACTAGGTTGACTTTGACTAGCAATGACCATGGTAGACTAACCTAGGAGCTAACCCTAGTTGAGTTTGGACTTGGTTAGGTCATGCTACCCTAGTTAGACTAGAGTTGACCCATGGTTTGGTTATTTGACTCATGTTAGATTATTAAGTCATAAGCCGTGACTTGTGATTGAACCCTTAATCAATAACTAGCCATAGAAGCCCAAAGCCCATTAACTAATGTCTAACCCTAACCCTAATCCCTAGTGGCCGGCCATATGTACCCTATTGGGAATCCCCCTATAAATATCCTCTTCCATTTAGGGCTAGCCTTTTTAGGAAAGAGCAAGTTTAGAAAGAGATATTTCCCCAACTTCATAAATCCCTAGAAAATCTATTTTAACTCCTTTTTAATCCAAACAAATTGCAATAGGTTATAATTGATGTTTTCTTGCTGTTGGAATTTGTTTATCTCAGTTTCTTAACAATTTGAAGTAGTTTGGTGGCTTTTGAGAATCCTCATTCAAGGAGTTTTTGTGTTGGAGAACAGCATAGGTAAATTCCTATTCTACTCATCAAAATTAGGTTTTAATTACATGAATGTCTAGCCCTAAGTGTCCTGGTCCTGTAGGAATAGGTTTTGTAGTTTTTCGTGTCCTGTACGTGTCCGTATCAGACACGTATCAGTGCTGCGTGTAAGTGTTTGACGAAATGCCCCAACGGGCATTTCGTTTTGTTTTTGTGAAACTATTTGAATGAAAAATTGTATTTTAGTGTCGCTTACATGTTTCTAGTGCACTGAGAGTTAATCGAGTTCGTGTCGTGTTGCTTTAACACTCGTGCACACGTTTTTGGACACGCGCGTGCGGCCTAGGCGCATCCCCTGCTACTCGGGGCTTCTGCAGGACATGACACGGGGTGATCCGACACGAAACTTGGTGGACACGAGGGGGCATGCACTGACATCATGCCCCCAAAGTTTTATTGGGTCTCGTGCTTGGGTTTGAGAATAATCAGTCGTGCACTGATTTTGTACTGACTGTGCATAGTCTATTTTCGTGCACTGACACAGCCTTATATATTGGACACAGGGACACATCGACCCAAAATAGGGTGACACACACCTAGCTGGACACTAGGCGAACCCACAGGAACAAGCACGAGTTTTGGTTTGGGCTGTGTCGGGTGCACGACACGCGTTCACTTGTGCACGAGACAGTACACTGTGCAGTGTCTGTGTGCCCGAGTGGTGTTTGTTTGTATGTGGACACGTCGTGTCACATTGTGGTAGACACGAAACACTCCCTAAGACACGTGCACAAGTTATATTTACTTTACCAACCAATTATTGTGCATTTTAACATGTTTTTATTGATCAAATTCTATTTCCCTAAATTTCCTGATACATGCCTATTCTCAATTTTTTTTTCAGTTTTTGATTTGGGATTTTGACATCCATTTTAGCTTAATTATTACTGTTAATTACATGGTATAAAACCCTAATTCTATTTCCTACTTATAATCTAACTATGTGTCAATTTTGGGTTGAAATTGTGGTGTATTGGATTCGAAATGGGAATGAATGTTTGGGCTGTTTTCTTCAAATCTGATATGTGTGAACCTGAGAGTTCTGAGTTGATTTCCTTCCCTTTTTAACTGAGATTAACAGGAATTATAATATGTGGTTTGGTTCTTAATTCTAATCTGAGATTGAATGTGGGATTCGAAATTTGATTGAAAGTGTGGACTATTCAAGAAGTCTGAAAATGGGTTCCTAAATTGATTTCCTGAGTTTCACTAATGTTTAGAACTCAAAAATCTGAGTTCATAAGGACCTGAGATAGGGTAGGATTGAACTTTTGATTTCCTTTCTTTTCTCACTGTAATGAATGTAAAAATCTGATTTTGATTAACTCTGAAACTGTTATGGATTACTTCCTATTTTCTGAACTAAACACCCTTCACTAAACCATGTTCCCCTCTCACACACACACCATTACACACACCCACACACCCTAGGTTCCTGTCACACAGGAACAGCCCCCTCTCTCACTCACAGCTCACTCACCCTTTCACATACTCACTCTCTATTTTCTATCCCTCTCTAGTATATATATACATATGTAACTAATATAGATACTTACAATGGATGTATAGGTTATGTATGTATATATATACATTTAAGTATCATATATTATGTGTATGTGTGTTTACTATATATATGTAATATATATACATGTGTTATGTGTTAGGTTATGTAAGCATATCAAGTGTGTATCATGTTTAGGTATATATATTGTCATGTATTATGTTTGGCGAATAGACATGATACAGCCTATGGCATATATGTGACTCTGTTTGACTAATGAGCCTAGATTGGGCTTATATAGCTTTATTAGACCTAGAATAGACTTGCTAGACTAGTGTAGACTTGTTTTACCTAGTGTAGACTTGTTTGACCTAGTTTGACCATAGTTGACCTAGTTTGACTTCTAGGGTTGACCAGAGTTGACCAAGAGTTGACTTTGGCCTAGATTGACCTAGATTCATGTAGAATGCATTATAATACTTCATTTTACCATTCTGGACTTGTTGTGACTTGTGCTGTTCTAAATAGGAGCCAGACACCACTCCTCAGACAGTACATTTCAGTTGGACACTCAGATACCAGGCGAGTACATTCTCTGATCATTTTATACCCTGTTAGAATTTTTTTCCTGCTTTAGATTACTTTACTTGATACTGTCACGATGGTAACACGGATTACTACTATATGGATCCATTCTTGAGATGTTATCCCCTCAGAAAGCATCGTATACTACATGTTCTGTGCGTTTCACTTACATGGTGTATCACTATGCTTCATGGTTCATCGATCACTTGTGACATGTACTCTCATAATCACAGAGTCTTCCCTGAATCACCCATTTATGGGCATTCCTGGAATCACCCATTTATGGGCTATCTATGTATCACCCCTTGTGGGCCTTTGCATGGAATCATAACATAACCTGGCTGGATCTTTGTTTATTGATTGGGGGTACGGAGGAGTAGAAGTAAACATGTGAATAATATCCAAGTAGTATAGTTCCCAGAATGACTCCGTAGTATAGTTCCCAGAATCTCCTATGCCATTCACATGTTTATATTGTACGCTGACTCACTAGCCACTGATAGTTCTCTATTTACAGTGTATATATTTCCATTACAGTTTTCTCTGTTTATATTCCATACTTCTTTCAGTTTCTTGTATCTTACTCTACTGTATGTTTATATTTTCTAACCTGCTATAAACTGTTGAGATGTATTGTGCTCGCTCCTGTCCTGATTGGACCTGTTGAAAATATTACAGAGAACGAGAAGGAGGCTGGTGTGGATACCTATTACGGTGCTACCTTAGATGAGTGCCTGGAACTGGACCAGCAGCAGGTCCCACTAGCTGTGGATGACACACCCTTAGATTAGGATGTTTTCATTTACAGTATTCTATGGATGATTGTACATATTGATACTTGGGATCTGGGTTTATGTATTTATCTTAGACACTTAGACTCTCTGTTGTACTTGGGATTCCCTTTCATTTTAGCAGTTTTATTTATCTATCTATCTGTTATCTTATCATCTTCCTTAGTTGTGATTGAGTTTACTTTCTGCTATGTCACCCCCATTCGGGGAGTATAAACTGTTTAGCTTTATATTGTTAGTTGTTGTGACCTAGGACTGCGTTCTACCGTCGACACTACGGCGTAGGCTGGACGTACCCACTTCTCGTGCCCTTACTCTAGGGTGCGGGTTGTGACACGTTTTTAGTGGTGGCCCATGCAGGTCTAGATTAAAAGTGTAGTGGTATTCGAACTAGAATATCATTACAGCCTGCAGTAGAATTATGAAATTTTTTGAAAGTACTCAATCATATTAGGACAAACTCTTTATCAGATTCCGTATATATAAATTTTGCTGCTTATTGTCTTCCTTTGAATTTAAACTGTCCTCCTTTGATATTTTGACTCATTCTCAGCAATTGTTTCTTTTTGATCTGTGTCCCCAGGATGGTTTAGACGCGATCGTATCGCCAGGGCCAGGAGGATGCCGATAAGAGGTCTGCCACCTCTCATACTCAGCAGCCAGCCCCTAGTACCGCAGCCCCAGCCATGCCAGCTGGGGTAGGCATCTCAGCAGCTTTCGGGGGAGCCCCACCAGCAGTGAGGCATCAGCCAAGTCCGGTGATTCCGGATGTACTTCAACAACAGCAGCCACCTGCAGGGACAGTTGACGCCGTTCAGCTGTTGGCCTTCTTTCGGCAGTACATAGAGGGTCAGCAGACCCAGCAGCAGAGGCACACAACGGAGCTCACACGAGGCATTAAGCTGGCAGTGGCCGCAGTGGAGAGAGTCGTAGCTCAGCTAGCGGCAGCCCCGCAGCCTTACCAGCCACAGGAGAAGTGTATCCAAGATTTCCAGAAGATGCACCCTAGAGACTTCCGGGGGACAGAGGGGATCTTATATGCCGATGAGTGGATCGTACATATGAAAGAGATTTTTAGATTGGCTGAGATCCCGACGAGGCTCCAGATAGAGGCAGCAGCCAGCATGATACAGGATCTGGCCCGTATATGGTACCAGACCGACCCGAGGGTTGGCACAGCAGGACAAACTTGGGCAGCATTCAAGAAGCTGTACAAGGAGAAGTTCTTTCCAGACGCAGCGCTGGGAGCCCTCGAGACCCAGTTCGAGGCCCTAGTCTAGGAGAGCCAGTCCGTGGAGGAGTACACAGGAGAGTTCTGCCGCCTGAGCAGATTTATGGAGGACTTGTCGGAGACGACGAAGGCCCAGAGGTTCCGGAAGGGCTTGGTAAAGGAGGTCAAGTCCTACACCAAGAACAACCGCAGTACTACAGTTGAGGAGATCCTGGTGGACGTACTAGCTACAGAGGATGATCTTGAGCTTAGGCTCAAGAGGGGGCGAGACTCCCAGGGAGGCAGCAGTAGCGGAGGACCAGCCAAGAGACCGCACTTTCAGCAGCAGCACCAACAGCACCACCAGCAGCAGAGGTTCTAGCCACAGCAGTTTCAGCAGCCGAGGCACCAGCCAGTGCAGCATTAGCAGCAGAGGGTACAACAACAGGCACCAAGGCAGCAGGCCACCATATGTGCTTATTGCAAGAAGCCAGGGCACGGGTGGAACGAGTGTAGGAAAAGGCTGGGCAAGTGTCTAGTATGTGGCTCAGGAGATCACCAGATGAGGGAGTGTACCTTGACCACGGGACGAGCAGCTCAGGGAGGAGGAGCCAGGGCAGCAGTAGGCCAGCAGAGGAGACCAGCCCTGCCGACCCAGCAGCAGAGATTTGTTCAGCACCAACAGCAAGCCAGGGGAGGCCAGCCGGGGTGAGCTTTCGCCCTGGTGGCTGAGGATGCAGGGGTTATAGGAGAGCTGATTGCAGCTTCGATTCTCCTCGACTCCAGTCCAACTTTTGTATTATTCGATTCCGGTGCTTCGCATAGTTTCATATCAGTATCTTTTACGATTAGATACGGTATCATAGCTGAATCGTTGCCTAGGACTTACAAGATCATGACCGGGGGTGGCATTATCCTCGTACATGATATTTGTAAGGGTCGAAGAGTTGTTTTGGGAGGCCGTGAGTTGGAGGTGAGCCTGCTCGTAATGCCATTGTCGAACTATGATATAGTACTCGGCATGGATTGATTGAGCAGGCACCATGCCAGCATTGATTGTAGAGGGGGTAGAGTTCTCTTCAGAGCGCCAGGGGAGCCAGAGTTCGAGTACTCCAGACGTCAGGCGGAGCAGGACAGCAGAGTTTTCTGCGGAGCCTCGGTTGGGGAGCAGGCGATTCCATACCCCTTGATTGCAGAGTATATGGATGTTTTTCCAGAGGAGTTGCCGGGATTGCCACCAGACAGAGATATAGAGTTGTCGATAGACTTGGTTCCAGGAGCGGAACCCATCTCTCAGCATGTCTATCGGGTGAACAACAGTGAGCTGGTGGAACTAAAGAAGCAAGTGGATGAGCTGCAGGATAAGGGCTTCACCCGCTCGAGTTTTTCGCCATGGGGTGCACCAGTGTTGTTTGTGCTGAAGAAGGATGGGTCAGTACGGATGTGTATTGACTATAGGGTACTCAACAACCTCACGATCATGAACAAATACCCATTGCCGCGGATCGACGATCTTTTTGACCAGTTGAGCGGAGCTCGGGTATTTTCCAAGATTGATCTGAGGTCGGGATATCACCAGGTGATGGTGAAGGGGGAGGATATTCCCAAGACCGCTTTCAGGATACGGTACGGGCAGTTTGAGTTTTTGGTTATGCCATTTGGGCTAACCAATACACCAGCAGTATTTATGAACCTGATGAACAAGGTGTTCCATCAGTACCTGGATCAGTTCGTGGTGGTGTTCATTTACGACATCTTGATATATTCCAAGACTGAGGAGGAGCACGAGGACCATCTGCAGATAGTGTTGGAGACTCTCAGGAGGGAGCAGCTTTATGGGAAACTCTCCAAGTGTAAGTTTTTCTTGGACCGGGTGGACTTTTTGGGGTATGTGGTGACTGGAGATGGTATCTCAGTTGACCCCAATAAGATTGTAGCAGTTAAGGCATGGGCAGCACCGACTTCAGTTGCAGAGATCAGAAGTTTCTTGGGGCTGGCAGGATATTATCGGAGATTTGTGCAGGATTTCTCCCAGATTACAGAGCCGTTGACTCGGTTGACCCGGAAGGATGCTGAGTATGTTTGGTCAGAGAAGTGTCAGGCATCTTTTGATGAGTTGAAGAAGCGGCTTACGACAGCTCCGATTCTGACATTGCCTTCAGGATCAGGTGGTTTCACTATTTATAGTGACGCTTCAGGAAAGGGGCTGGATTGTGTCTTGCAGCAGCATGTGAAGGTAATTGCCTATGCTTCCAGGCAATTACGTCCCCATGAGAAGAACTACCCTACCCATGACCTGGAGCTGGCAGCGGTGATATTTTCTCTGAAGTTGTGGAAACATTATCTGTATGGAGAGAGGGTGGAGATCTTCACAGATCACAAGAGCTTAAAGTATGTGTTCACTCAGAAGGAGTTGAATATGAGGCAGCAGAGATGGCTAGAGTTGATGAAGGACTTTGACATCCAACTTCAGTATCACCCAGGGAAGGCTAAAGTGGTTGTCGATGCCTTGAGTAGGTATCCGACAGCCATGTGTTTAACCATGGATCGGCATTTGCTTGCAGACTTGGAGAGCCCTGGGATTGAGGTGATCGTGCCCGGGGTACAGATGCAGTTTTGGGGGATGCAGATTCAGTCAGACTTAGTGGAGAGGATCAAGGCGACTCAGTTTGAGGACGTTGCTCTGCAGTGTCTCCAAGAGCAGGTTCAAGCAGGATTGGTAGACGACGAGTTTTCTTTTACAGATGATGGTGCCTTGAGGCACGGTTCCAGATTATGTGTGTCCAGCGGAGAGCTCAGGGAGCAGGTTTTGCAGGAGGCCCACAGATCTCAGTACTCTATACACCCTGTTGCCAACAAGATGTACCAAAATCTGAGGAAGCATGTTTGGTGGTCCGGGATGAAGTGGGAGGTGGCTCGTTTCGTAGCTAGGTGCTTGGTCTGTCAGCAGGTCAAGGCAGAGAGGCAGAGGCCCGGTGGATTATTGCAGCCGCTGCCCATTCCCGAGTGGAAATAGGAGCATATCACTATGGACTTCGTATCAGGATTGCCGCGTACGCCAGGAAAAAAAGACGCGATTTGGGTCATCGTTGACAGGTTGACCAAATCGGCCCACTTCTTGCCATTCAAGATGGGTACGTCTACAGAGAGGCTTGCGGAGATGTATATACGGCAGATAGTCAGGATTCACAGAGTTCCGGTCAGCATCGTCTCAGATCAGGATAGTCGCTTTACTTCCCATTTCTGGAGGAATCTGCAGACTAGCTTGGGCACTCAGCTCAAGTTTAGTACTGCATACCACACCCAGACGGACGGACAGTCAGAGAGGACTATTCAGACACTTGAGGATATGCTGCGGACGTGTGTCTTGGACTTTAGAGGTTCCTGGGAGGATTATCTTCACTTGGTAGAGTTTACTTACAACAACAGTTTCCAGGCCAGCATTGAGATGTCACCTTTCGAGGCTCTGTTTGGGCGTAGGTGCGGTACACCCTTATCTTGGGATGATGTTGGTGAGCGAGCTTTACTGGGGCCAGAGATGGTTGTTGACGCAGCCGAGAAGGTGAAGCTCCTCAGCGACAGACTTTACATGGCACAGGACAGACATCGGCACTGGGCCGATAGCCACCAGAGGCCCTTGGAGTTTGAGGTACAGATTAGAGTAGGATTAGATTTAGGTTTGATTGTTTGTGTTTTGTTTGATCATGTTTGTTTATCATAATTAATTGAGACCTTGCTTGTGATTAGGTCGGAGACCAGGTTTTCTTGAGGATACTCTGACTCGTGGTACGATACGTTTTGGTGGAGACGGGAAGCTTAGCCCGCGCTTCATCGGCCTTTTCGTTATCAGCGGAAGAGTCGGTGACGTCGCATACAAGCTAGACTTGCCACCTGCACTTGTGGGGGTCCACAACGTATTCCATGTATCACAGTTGAGACGGTACATGGCTGACCCTAGCCATGTGCTCGATCATTCGGAGATTGAGGTTGGACCTTCTCTCAGCGATCCAGAGCAGCCAGTGGAGATACTGGATCGACGGGAGAAGGTTCTGAGGAACCAGGTGATACCCTTGGTACGCGTCGTATGGAGGCATCATTATCCAGGATAATCTACCTGGGAGCAGGAGGATGAGATGCGCGAGCATTACCCATATCTTTTTGGACCTTGAGATATACTTTTTATCCTTCTCATCAGTTGCATTTTGCCTTTCAATTTCGAGGACAAAATTCTTTTAAGGAGGGTAGATTTGTCACTACCACAATTCTAGTTTTAGGGTATTTTTGTCATTTTTTGGGTTATTTGAATTTATTATAATTTATTTGAATTTATGGGAATTTTTAGAATTTATTTTGGAATTGTTTGAATGAGGGTTGACTAGGTTGACTTTGACTAGCAATGACCGTGGTAGACTAACCTAGGAGCTAACCCTAGTTGAGTTTGGACTTGGTTAGGTCATGCTACCCTAGTTAGACTAGAGTTGACCCATGGTTTGGTTATTTGACTCAAGTTAGATTATTAAGTCATAAGCCATGACTTGTGATTGAACCCTTAATCAATAACTGGCCATAGAAGCCCAAAGCCCATTAACTAATGTCTAACCCTAATCCTAATCCCTAGTGGCTGGCCATATGCACCCCATTGGGAATCCCCCTATAAATATCCTCTTCCATTTAGGGCTAGCCTCTTTAGGAAAGAGCAAGTTTAGAAAGAGGTATTTTCCCAACTTCATAAATCCCTAGAAAATCTATTTTAACTCCTTTTTAATCCAAACAAATTGCAATAGGTTCTAATTGATGTTTTCTTACGGTTAGAATTTGTTTATCTCAGTTTCTTAGCAATTTGAAGGTGTTTGGTGGCTTTTGAGAATCCTCATTCAAGGAGTTTTTGTGTTGGAGAACACCATAGGTAAATTCCTATTCCACTCATCAAAATTAGGTTTTAATTGCATGAATGCCTAGCCCTAAGTGTCTTGGTCATGTAGGAATAGGTTTTGTAGATTTTCGTGTCCTGTACGTGTCCGTATCGGACACGTATCAGTGATGCGTGTAAGTGTTTGACGAAATGCCCCAATAAGCATTTTATTTTGTTTTTGTGAAACTATTTGAATGGAAAATTGTATTTTAGTGTCACTTACATGTTTCTAGTGCACTGAGAGTGAATCGAGTTCCTGTCGTGTCGCTTTGACACTCGTGCACACGTTTTTGGACACGCGCGCGCGGCCTAGGCGCATCCCCTGCTACTCGGGGCTTCTGCAGGACACGACACGGGGTGATCCGATACGAAGTTTGGTGGACACGAGGGGGCATGCACTGACATCATGCCCCCAAAGTTTTATTGGGTCTCGTGCTCGGGTTGGAGAGTAATCAGTCGTGCACTAATTTTGTACTGACTGTGCATAGTCTATTTTCGTGCACTGACACGGCCTTATATGTTGGACACAGGGACACGTCGACCCAAAACAAGGTGACACACACCTAGCTGGACACTAGGCGAACCCACAAGCACAAGCACGAGTTTTGGTTTGGGCTGTGTCGGGTGCACGATATGCGTGCACTTGTGCACGAGACAGTGCACTGTGTAGTGTCTGTGTGCCCGAGTGGTGTTTGTTTGTATGTGGACACGTCGTGTCACATTGTGGTGGACACGAAACACTCCATAAGACACGTGCACAAGTTATATTTACTTTACCAACCAATTATTGTGCATTTTAACATGTTTTTATTGATCAAATTCTATTTCCCTAAATTTCCTGATACATGCCTATTCTCAATTTTTTTCAGTTTTTGATTTAAAATTTTCACATCCATTTTAGCTTAATTATTACTGTTAATTACAAGGTATAAAACCCTAATGCTATTCTCCTACTTATAATCTAACTATGTGTCAATTTTGGGTTAAAATTGTGGTGTATTGGATTCGAAATGGGAATGAATGTTTGGGCTGTTTTCTTCAAATCTGATATGTGTGAACCTGAGAGTTCTGAGTTGATTTCCTTCCCTTTTTAACTGAGATTAACAGGAATTATAATATGTGGTTTGGTTCTTAATTCTAATCTGAGATTGAATGTGGGATTCGAAATTTGATTGAAAGTGTGGACTATTCAAGAAGTCTGAAAATGGGTTTCTAAATTGATTTTCTGAGTTTCACTAAGGTTTAGAACTCAAAAATCAGAGTTCATAAGGACCTGAAATAGGGTAGGATTGAACTAAATTGATTTCCTTTCTTTTCTCACTGTAATGAATGTAAAAATCTGATTTTGATTAACTCTGAAACTGTTATGGATTACTTCCTATTTTCTGAACTAAACACCCTTCACTAAACCATGTTCCCCTCTCACACACACACCATTACACACACCCACACACCCTAGGTTCCTGTCACACAGGAACAACCCCCTCTATCACTCACAGCTCACTCACCCTTTCACACACTCACTCTCTATTTTCTATCCCTCTCTAGTATATATATATATATATATATATATATATATATATATATATATATATATATATATATATATATATGTATCTTATATAGATACTTATAATAGATGTATAGGTTATGTATGTATATATATACATTTAAGTATCATATATTATGTGTATGTGTGTTTAAAATATATATGTAATATATATATACATGTGTTATGTGTTAGGTTATGTAAGCATATCAAGAGTGTATCATGTTTAGGTATATATATTGTCATGTATTATGGTTGGCTAATAGGCATGATACAGCCTATGGCATATATGTGAGTCTGTTTGACTAATAAGCCTAGATTGGGCTTGTATAGCTTTATTTGACCTAGAATAGACTTGCTAGACTAGTGTAGACTTGTTTGACCTAGTGTGGACTTGTTTGACCTAGTTTGACCATAGTTGACCTAGTTTGACTTCTAGGGTTGACCAGAGTTGACCAAGAGTAGACTTTGGCCTAGATTGACCTAGATTCATGTAGAATGCATTGTAATACTTTATTTTACAATTATGGACTTGTTGTGGCTTGTGCTGTTCTAAATAGGAGCCGGACACCACTCCTCGGACAGTACAATTCAGTTGGACACTCAGATACCAGGCGAGTACATTCTCTTATCATTTCATACCCTGTTAGAATTATTTTCCTACTTTAGATTACTTTACTTGATGCTGTCACGATGGTAACACGAATTAGTACTATATGGATCCATTCTTGAGATGTTATCCCCTCAGAGAGCATCGTATACTACATGTTCTGTGCGTTTCACTTACATGGTGTATCACTATGCTTCACGGTTCGTCGATCACTTGTAACATGTACTCTCATGATCACATAGTCTTCCCTGAATCACCCATTTATGGGCATTCCCAGAATCACCCATTTATGGGTTATCCATGTATCACCCCTTGTGGGCCTTTGCATGGAATCATAACATAACCTGGCTGGATCCTTGTGTATTGATTGGGGGTACGGTGGAGTAGAAGTAAACATGTGAATAATATCCAAGTAGTGTAGTTCCCAGAATCACTCCATAGTATAGTTTCCAGAATCTCCTATGCCATTCACATGTTTATATTGTACTATGACTCACTAGCCACTGATAATTCTCTATTTACAGTGTATATATTTCCATTACAGTTTTCTCTGTTTATATTCCATACTTCTTTCAGTTTCCTTTATCTTACTCTACTGCATGTTTATATTTTCTAACCTGCTATGAACTGTTGAGATGTATTGTGCTCGTTCCTGTCCTGACTGGACCTGTTGAAAATATTACAGAGGACGAGGAGGAGGCTGGTGTGGATACCTATTACGGTGCTACCTTAGATGAGTGCCTGGACCTGGACCAGCAGCAGGTCCCACAACTGTGGATGACACACCCTTAGATTAGGATGTTTTTATTTACAGTATTCTATAGATGATTGTACATATTAATACTTGGGATCTGGGTTTATGTATTTATCTTAGACACTTAGACTCTCTGTTGTACTTGGGATTCCCTTCCATTTCAGCAGTTTTATTTATCTATCTATCTGCTATCTTATCATCTGCCTTAGTTGTGATTGAGTTTACTTTCTGCTATATTACCCCCATTCGGGGAGTATAAAATGTTTAGCTTTATATTGTTAGTTGTTGTGACCTAGGACTACGTTCTACCGCCGACACTGCGGCGTAGGCTGGACGTACCCACTTCTCGTGCCCTTACTCTAGGGTGCGGATCGTGACACCGATGAAGGTATATTTTTAGGTTATGCGGGCAAAAGTAAAGGATACAGAGTCTTCAACAAAAGAACCATGATCATCGAAGAGTCAATCAATTTCACCTTTGATGAACTAAATCAAACGACAATCGATGACAATGACGAAGATCTTAATGTACCCAGCAAAGCACCAGCTGATCCTCCTAGAGAAGATCCAGGAACCAGCTACCTTCGGAGTCTGCCAAAAAGATTGAAGTTCACGGCTGATCATCTAAAGGACTTGGTAATTGGTGAGATTACGAAGGGTGTAAGTACTCGTTCCTCTAATAAAGATATAGCTTCTTGTGTTGCTTTTGTCTCGCAGTTTGAACCCAAAAATATTGATGAAGCATGTAATGATAATTTTTGGATAGAAGCTATGCAAGAGGATTTAAACCAATTTGAACGGAATCAAGTTTGGGAACTTGTTCCCAAGCCTATTGATCATCCGGTCATTGGCACCCGATGGGTATTCCAAAATAAACTAAACGAGAATGATTTAGTGACTCGTAATAAGGCTCGACTCGTAGCTCAAGGATATAATCAAGAAGAAGGTATCGACTATGATGAGACTTATGCCCCAGTTGCGAGATTAGAATCCATTTGCATGTTATGTGCATTTGCATGTTTTCATAATTTTAAGTTATTTCAAATAGATGTCAAAAGGGCATTTTTAAATGGTTTTATAAAAGAAGAGGTTTATGTAGCTCAACCACCCGGTTTTTCTGATTTCAAATTTCCTGAATATGTTTTCAAGTTGAAGAAAGCTTTATACAGTTTGAAACAAGCCCCTCGTGCTTGGTACGAATGTCTAAGCACTTTTCTACTTGATAACGGTTTTTCAAAGGGAAAGGTTGACACTACTTTGTTTATAAATTCTTTGAATAATAATATTCTTTTGATTCAAATCTATGTAGATGATATTATCTTTGGATCTACTGATGAATCTCTCTGTCAAGAATTCTCAAAGTGTATGCAGAATGAGTTTGAGATGAGCATGATGGGAGAGCTGAAATTCTTTCTCAGACTGCAAATCAAACAAACCAACAATGGGACGTTCATAAATCAAGCTAAGTACACAAAGGATCTATTGAAGAAGTTCGACATAGAAACAGCAAAACCACTTAGCACTCCAATGGCGACTTCAACCAAGCTTGATATTGATAAACAAGAAAAACCTGTCGACATGCGTAAGTATCGAGGTATGATCGGTAGCTTACTATATTTGACTGCTAGTCGACCAGACATTATGTTTAGTGTTTGCTTATGTGCACGTTTTCAAGCTAATCCTAAGGAATCACATTTGTGCGCAGTTAAGCGTATCTTCCGATACCTTAAAGGCACTTCTTCTGTCGGCTTATGGTATCCCAAAACTAAGTCGTTTGACCTAACCGGTTATTCCGATGCTGATTTTACCGGATGCAAAGTAGATAGAAAAAGCACAAGCGGCACATGTCATTTCCTAGGAAAAGCTCTAGTCTCTTGGTTTAGTAAAAAATAAAATTCTGTTGCATTATCAACAACCGAGGCTGAGTATATCGCCACACGACGTTGTTGTGCACAAATTTTGTGGATGAAACAAACCTTAGAAGACTATGGATTGTATTTTACACATATACCTATTTTCTGTGATAATACTAGTTCTATTAATTTGACTAAGAATCCAGTATGTCATTCTCGTACTAAACATATCGAGATTCGACATCATTTTCTTAGAGATCATCAACAAAATGGAGATATAGACCTTGTATACATGGACACACAGAATCAATTAGCTGACATACTCACAAAACCTTTAGCGGAAGATCGTTTCAACTATTTACGTCGAGAATTAGGAATTTTAGATATCAATAATATTAATTAATTTTGTTTCATTAATTAATTTATTCGATACTCAAAAACTATTTTCGAGACAAGCCCGAAAAGAGTCTGTCTGTCACCACGACTACGGTCGAAGCGAAGCGGTACTTAAGAGTTCCCCGGTGAACCTCCGTTAGCTGGGACAGTACTCCTACAGCTAATCTGAGACAGATGCTGAGTAAAAAATATTAATTTATAAAATAATATTAATTATATTACTTTGAGTTTTAAAATTGCTAAACTTTGAATTAAGCATTTGAAACGAATTAATGAAAAAGAATGTGGCCTCATTTGAATTTTTTTATATATATATTTATAGCCTGGCAACCCTAGGCGAATTCTGCCCGAGTTCGGTCCGAATTCGGCCAGAGTTCGGCTGGGTGTTTATATATATCAGCACCAACCTGAGGCCTCCTTCTTCTTCATTCTTCCCCCACATCCTCATAATAACAGCAGCGCCCCTCCGAACCCTAGTTTCTTCTCCATCATTGTTCTTCCAATCCTTGTGGAGTTTCTCGTCCAAACTTTGGATTCGTGCGGAGATCGTCATCCTCTTCGACATATCCAATTCTTGGAAGGTATAATCCCTTCTTTCTACCACTTTTCAATACTTAGGGTTTGTAGAAATTTTTTTGGGAAAGAATGCCTAAGTTCAATCCCTTCAAGAGGAAGAAGACCAATGCCAGTGAAGAGGCATCGCCTTCAGATCCGCATACGGATTGCCTCTTTTCTCCGGTCCAATAGGACGATGGTGCGTCGGATGAGTTTTACTTTAAAACTTTCGATCAAGCGTTATTGTGGTACGTCGATTTTGTCATGCGTACTATTTGCACCGGATCGCCGATTAAGTGGACTATCTTTCCGGATCACCGCCCTTACTTTGAGGCATTAGGGTTACAATACTTTGTCACCTTACAATTCCCCATTGCCACAAATGCCATTAGACTATTCTACTGTAATTTCGTGTTAGATAGTTTTACAGCGAGGACACGTGTCGGAGGAATTGATATCGAATTCACTGATGACACGTTAGCGAAAATCCTTGGTATCCCAAACGAAGGTGTCCCGCTAGATGACATCACTGATTTTGATTTCTCCGATGGCACGACACTCATTAGTTTCAAGAATAAACTTTGTGTACCTGCACGCGTTCTTCTTGGAAAGTTCAAGGCTAATAAATTAAACTTGTTTAACAACGAATTATATCGCATCATCTATTCCACCTTACTTCCAAAATCTACTTCTAAAGATGATGTCACTGCACTTGAGCATTCTGCTCTTTATCATATTCTAAAGGGGATTCTTTTTTCTGCCCCTAAGACTATCATCCAGATGATGGGTAGATGTCGCGGGAGAGACCGCAACCTATCTTATGCGATGCTCATTCCTCGTATTTTTTAGAGATTTGATATTGATTTATCTACTTGTGCTGTCGACCCCCAGCCCAAGTTTCTTAAACTTTCTCGTCGCAGCATTGCATCTGTTCCTCCTCCTACTGCACCTACTCCTCCTGCACCTACTCCTACAGATCCCACAACACCTATTCCTCCTCATTCTTACCCTATGACATTTGAGGGTATCCACCAGCACTTATCAGATCTGCAGTCTTTTTATGTTGAGACCTCTAGGGAACACGAGTTCCGGAATGTGACTCGGTTCCAGGCGATTGCCAACTCCTTCGTCGATCTGAGGTTTACGCAGACGGGTCATTCTGCTAGCTCTCTGCCTTGAGACCCTTCTGTTTCTTGCTACCACATTGACGACGAGGCGTTTCACTCTCTGTTCCAGCCAGAGAACGCATATGATTGGTATCGTACCACTGGCGCACTGTCACGACCCGCACCCTTTTTTTTTAAACGGATACGAGACGTGTCCAAGCCAGCCTATGCCGCAGTGTCGGTGGTAGAACGCTCTCACGGCCATGAAGATCAAATCACAAATAATGCTCATTCACATAATTAATTTAACTTACAATGGTCACAAGTTTTATATTTGTAGAAAAATATAAACTTGTACAAATAAATGAATGACTATAACTCAACTATCTAGCTAGTCTCTAGGCTTTTGTCTGCAAGTATTCTCGTCACTCCCCAAGCTAAGTGAATCCACGGCTAACCTGAAAATGTTGGTTTCCAATCAGGAATGGAACGAGCACAATTCACTGAATGCAATTTCAAATACAAAAAATGACTATAAAACAAAGGTTAGACATCAATCCTGAGTTTTGAAAATAAATAGTAAATACGGAAAACCAATATCAATAAATAGACACAAATTACTTTCCCCAAGTGTTAGAAGTACCGTTGATATGTGATCAGTCTGGGCCACTACACCGTACGGTCTACGATGTCTACTTACAGAAAAGTAAGCCCTGTCTACGATGTCTACTTGCAGAAAATAAGCACTGTCTACGATGTCTACTTGCAGAAAATAAGCACTGTCTACGATGTCTACTTGTAGAAAATAAGCACTGTCTACGATGTCTACTTGCAGAAAATAAGCACTGTCTATGATATCTACTTGCAGAAAATAAGCACTGTTTACAATGTCTACTGCAGAAAATAAGCACTGTCTACAATGTCTACTGCATGAAAATAAACACTGTCTACGGTCGGATCACACATCCTTGGTACTTTTCATTCCCGACTCAACAATTTATAACAGAAAATAATCTCATAACCAATGGCCAATCAATGAAATATAGTGAAAATCAATATCGAAATGCAGACAATAAACTGTACTCGCCTGTGGTCCTCTGCTGGTGAAACCGACAATCTGAACCACTCAATGTGCCCCAATAGTCAAAACCCGTACAACAGTCTCCGGAAGCTGAAATAAACATTACCAATATTCTCAGAATAGTCAAATTAGCTAGGATCGCCTGTCCTTAAGTCCAATTCTGGACACAGGGGCAAAACGATAATTTTGGGTCAAAACAGTGTCCGCCGTTGGACCCGCTTTGCACCGAAAAGTGTGCCAGAGTCAACGGTCTTTAAAGTCGTCAAACTACATGTCTACGGATCCAGTTTTCCAATACGAATCCAACCGTATGTCCAAAGTTGGATTCTGACGGGCCGTGCACAAAATTGCCCGTTGAGTGGAACCGTGGAGCCCGCAAAACGGTGATTTTATCAACTGTCTCAAAATTGGACCAAACTTGGCGTACAGGACCAGAAAAACGATACGGTCCTGCTGGCGCAAGTTTCATCTCGATCTGACGAGCATGCACAAATTAATTAAGAAATTTGCAAAGTGCATGATACGGTGAATTTCGACGAATACGTATCAAATTCGTCGCGCACACGCGACCGATTTGAATTCCGTCAAAGCCTACACAACCACGAAGCCGTTACGCAGCTTTCGATGCTTACGGTGCGCGACCACATTGCCCGGTTTGGCGGGACGCACGTCGTGTGGATGAATTTTTATGTTTTTAAAACAAGTTTTCGTCAAAGTTCGGAATTCGATTTCTTGGCGCACAGTCGATGGAATCGACTTCCGCAAAATGGGTCGTGAAGTCCTATATGTTATCTCTAAACCTATTCAAGTACATTTTTGACTCAGTTCAAGGATTTACGAGAAATCGCCTTCCAACAGGGTATTTGTACTGCTATGTGTTGTCCTATTTTGGGGTGGTTTTTTGTCGACTTTGCATCGATTTTATTGACAACCTCATTCGTCTAAATAAAAACTAATTTAAGGGATTTGAAGGCGTACATGTTGTCATCATACCTGAAGAAGAATCTAGGAAAAAGATCGAGCGACAAGGATGATTTTTGACGACGAAGTTGGGGTCGCCACAGCGTTCCCCTGTCCGTGCGATGTTGCCTCCGCGCGACCTTGGCACGGGCCTGGCCGACCGGTGACGCCGTGCAGCGGCGTCCAGACTGGAAGGGTCGCCTGGTTGGCCGCCAGGGGTAGGCTGGGATCGGTTAGGGTTTGGGTTACTCGATCTCATCCTCTCGGCTCTCTCTCGACTTTCTATATATGTATACTGAAACCGTTTGTTTAAACCGAGCGAAGCCTGGGCTCGGGGTCCTTTGCAGACAGTTGGTTGGGAGGGATTTGCTCGGCCTGTGGGCCGAGCTTGTGGGTATTTGTTTTATTCCCTTTTTTTTAATCTCCTTTACATATAATCATGCATACAAAATTTTATGTATACATATATATTTTTATACATACCAATGTATGTATACATTTATATATATATATACCTACACTTATATATATTTGTATACATTTATATATACACAATATTATATTATATATTAATATATACGTACATAATATTATATTTATATATATAATATTGGCTTAATTGCTTATTGCTACCCTCAACTATCCCACTTTTTCAAGTTGATACCCTAAACTTTTTTTCGTAACAGATTGATACCTCAACTATAATTAGACTACTTAGTACCCTAACGACGTTAACAGTAAAGATAAAAAGACGAAAAAGCCCTTGCTCTCTTAAATATCAGGTACGTAGAAAGAAAAGTTAGGAATCCGGTTTAATTAGAAATTTGGAAAGAAAGAAAGTCTCTCTCTCTCATTAGATCTTCACCCGATCCCAAAGAAGGTGAAATCTCTACACATTCCTCATGCCATCTCCATCTCTAAGCATTTGATCTTAGGGTTTTAATTTTGTGATTTAGGATTTCTGACATTTTTCTAAACTAGGGCACATAGAAATTGAGAATAGATTAGGGCATATAGAAATTGAGAGTAGATTAGACATTATGTAAAAAGAAAATAGACTACAAAAATTAGGAGAAAAATTTGAAAGAAAATGGACTAGAGCGAAGGCTAGGGCATCACCAGACAACAGATGGGGAAAAGAAGAATGTAATTTGACAAAATTTCTCTTTCTTGAAAGAGAATGAGCTTTTAAAATAATAATCAGGGTTATTCTCGTCCAAAAAAATCAACTTTTTCGAGCAGAGACGGAAAAACTAACCCCTGGGCGACGGAGGGTACCAACTTGAACATATTGAATAGTTGAGGTATCAATATGTTACGAAAAAAAGTTTAGGGTATCAACTTGAAAAAGTGGGATAGTTGAGGGTAGCAATAAGCAATTAAGCCTATAATATATATATATATATATATATATATATATATATATATATATATATATATATATATATATTTATATATATATATATATGTATATATATATATATATATATATATATATATATATATATATATATATACACGTAAATGTATACATGGTATTATTTATTTATATATACACATACACCTATTATATATAATATATTTATTTGACAGAAATAATATAACAAATATTAATAATAATATTAAATAACAATCTCAATAAAATAATAATAATAACGAAATTTAATAAACCAATAATGGGTGTACATACAAATATGTATATACAGCCTAATAATCCAAAAACGTACAAGGACACATTTGTATAATTATCATTGAATATCAACTATATTGATATCTATATTATTTATTAATAAATTACTTATAAAACATGCATTAGACCATTAAAATGGAATACGGCATAGTCCTACCAGAAATACATCAACATGAACGTCTTTGAACGGGCTGCACGACTACATGGGCTCGATTTTGGTTCGGGTCTAGTCCGAGCTACATCGACACAACCGGGTCTCCTACAAGTCAATAATATAATTAAAAATTAATTAAAAGGTCTTTAGAGGTTAAGTTGCAACTTGGTCTAGTTTTTCTAGTTAGGACATCATTATGGCTCGGCCCTCCCTAGCATGGCTAATACACTAGTCTAAGCACGCTACTGCACTATCAGTGCCACGATTTCTGGTCACCTTGTACTCTAAATTTAATCATGATTAGAATCATCTACCGTAATAATTAACTAAATAATTAATTATAAAAAAATTCTAAAATTACCATTTAAATCAAATAAATAAAATAAAAAAATTTCAAAATTTCTGGAAGGGGAGCTACAAATCTACATACCTTAAAATAATTTCGTCCTCGAAATTCTAACTCATAACCATGCCTAAAATTTAAAAATAAAAGTCAAGGAATAAATCCACTATTACCACCATTTTCTCAAATTTTTAATTCCTCAAAAATAGTTTGTATTCTTCTCCTAGCCAAATAGCCTCCAGGACTTCTACCCACTTTTGTTCACACTACTCCTCACGCTAAAATCTTAAAATCTTCTAACTGGTGCTAACAATCCTACCAACCAATATCTAGGCATACAGTATCTATAATCCTCTCGTATCTATCAAGCAACCTGAACTTAGCAAGCAGTAATTTACATAAGTAACTAAGAAATATTGGTGAATTCTAATAAGTATGACCTTCGTCTATCTGCAATAGAGAGGATAGGAATATAAGGAAGAACAATCAAGAGCAATTATGAAGTTTAAAGAGCGGTAGAGAATATCCAATGATACAGATAGAAAGAAAGTTTATGGGCCATTGACTTATTTGCTAGAGGGGCTACTCTAGTCCAGTCACTTGCTAAGTCAAAGAACTCTTCGCTTTTCAGAAGGTCTTGCAATCCGTGCAATACAGAATTTCTGTTCTCGAACTTCTGAACAGGTCCCTTAATAGAACGGAATTTGAAAATCAAGATTGTGATCTTCTTCCGTGGTTATTTAAACACACGAGCAAGGAATATAAATGTAATGCAAGATCGTATCGCAACTTCCAAGTAGATGGAATATGGGTTATGCACGACTTCACTTTCTAAGAAGGGGAGACAACAAAATGGTTATAGGGACCTATTTCAAATAGTTCGAATTTATAGACCAACTATGGGGGTTTGTCTGGAGGGATTTTACTGGCCTTAATGGGTTTCATATTTTGGATATCACTCGTTGGTTGGATGAACCTTGGGTCTCAATCTATTTGGACTGAACAAGATCCCAAGATAAACTATTTCTACTAGATTAGGATGGCCTAGAATAGGTTTCTGCCCAAGGAGTTGAGCTAGCTGCTCGTCAGGTTGGTTAGCTAGGTCCTTCAAGCCCAAGATTTGCCTTCAGTGACTTTTGTGTTTAAGTAGCACGAGAAGACACATTTACGTGGCACACTAGTGACATATGCGTAATGGGCTTTGAGTCGATCACAACCACATATTGGGTCGAAGGAATTGGGTCAAGGTTGAGGCTCTAGTGGATGTCGGAAGGTATACCGGTATTATGGTAAGGGTTATAGCTTGTCCTTTTTACCTGAAAGTCATACCATAAAAATTGAGTACAAGGGGACGTGTTTGAGTGTGACATGATATACCTAGGTGAAGGTGAACTCGTCTAGATCTTGCATATAAAATTTATTGGAAGGTAACAGATGGTCTCGTGCTCCGATTGTTAATGACACGGTCGGAAACACAAAACGATCTAAATGGAAAGTATGAGTCCAATGAGACACGAACTATCATCCTAATGGAAATCATTCTAATTAATCGACAATCCTCATATATCCTAAAATTTTAGAAGGCTTACAGTCTACCCACCTTAGGAGCTAGGTCATGGTCTTAGGAAGGATGAGGTCAGAAGAATTTCCAAGGTTCGGTTATTGTACCTCAACTCTTGTTAACAAAGAATCAGGCACGACGTAACAAAATACGTTAGATATAAGTCAAGTCAATGATCGCTCCTCAATAAATGGAAAAATGAGTGTGTACAATGACACATGGTCGGTAATATAGAATGACCTACTCGTCCACAGTATATAAGGGTTATCGACAGGGTAACCAACTCTAAGGCACATCTTACGAAAGATTTCCTAGCAACTGAGTCGCGAATTTCTATTGACGCTCAGTCTGTCGGACTATTGTCACAAGAGTTGTGGTGCTCATGTATTGTTGTTGACCACTGGTAGATCATAGTGTGACAGGGTATTTAAGCTATGGTATTGGCTAAGCTAGTGATTATGGGCTTTGGTCGAGGGACGGTTGAGTCAATGCATAAGGGTTGAAAGTAAAGGCAATATTCAAAAAAATATTTAGAGACACAATAAATTGTTTCTTGAAAATAGATAGTCTCCTGGGTTAGCATTACGACTAAGGGTAAAACCCTAATCATTCTCAAATTCAGATGGCTTGAAAGTCCCGATAATAGTTTGGGGGCGAGAGGAGAACGAGTAACTCAATCACATGGCTGGATGACGATAACTACCCTTATGTATACAACTACCATAGCCATGGGGATACGCGGTATCTCTCTACCAATTACGAGCTTCTGCCTTTCCAAATCAGTGAAAGACAAAAAAACAATAAAGAGTTCAAGAAAGATGTTACTGAATACAACCACGTGATTCAAAGGCGAACGTATAATTCAAGAGGAATTGTCAAGCAGTCGCGGATGAGATCCTAGATACCTATATCTCCATCCACGTAGTATAATTAAACAAAGAGCGAACCAAATGCATCATGGTTGATCAGACCATAATACACTTATTCTGATTAGACAATAAGTTAGCAGGCGTCCCCACTAAACATATGCCTCGAATCAAGCTCGAGAATATAGTAAGCTTGCAAAAACTAGGCTGTAATAGCAGTGTTGGTCAAAATAGTCAAGATACAAGTACGCGAGATTTTTGAAAAGAGGCACAAGTAGTTCGAGTTTAGAGGGAATCAAACTTCACCTGGTGTTCTTGCTTCTATAGACATCCCACTATCATCTTATCCTTAAGGCCTTGGTCGACTAATGGTTTATGGACTTCTGAATTCTATATTCTAGGTAAACCTATTAGTGCCAGTCAATTACCTCGTCAATAGGTCATAAGGACTACAGAATGCTAGGTCAGGAGACATGCTACCCAACTGACAGAACTTCCACTATTATTGGATTGAATCCTATGGATCACACAGGACATTTTTCTATCCTCTATGGTATCCTAAACTTGTAATCATATTTAAAGTCATCTCACCAAGGATTACGCCTCACCCGTATACTCTGGCTGTGGTAAACCCTTGGTTTCGTAACTCAAACATGATACAAAATCGAATACTTCTTAACTCTATCCAATATTGGCTCAAGGGTAACTACGATCAAGAGAGGACCACTAGCCATAGTTTTGGCAATATCCCATAACCTATATTTTCTTAAAATAAGTTCACCTCTAGGGGTTATGTCTCGCCAGTGCGCTGCAGGCTGCAGTGAATCCATAGTCTCCATAATTCAAATGAATGGCTGCAGTGCGCTGCTGTCCTGCCATTATGGGTTAAATAATATTCCTTTAACTATATCAGCAAAAATTCATAAGCTTCTAGGGATTCAAACAAGGTAATCATAAAGCGTAAGTATATGTCCTATTATTCACAACCCTTGGAATAAAAGATTGAACAAGGAGGAACAATCTGAGCACAAAAGAATCTCAAACATTTTAACTATTCCATGCGTATTCAAGCCTTTGCGGAAAACTTCAATCGAAACTAACTCGAGGCCCGTATATGGATAACCTATAAAAATAATATTTCTTAGGGCAAATAGGAACTAACTAGGTAATTTGGGGCTAAGACATGAGGATGATGTCTAACAGACAAAGATAAGGAATTGCACAATTTATCAATGTCAGGTCATTACTTCTATGAAACCCTGTCTTCCCAAGGGAATAATCTATCCACATTGGATCGTATCGTCACATCAGAAGATATTAGGGTACTTATGGAGATCTGACAAACTACCAAAATTACTAACTCCTCATCTATATTGCATAGTCTAGACTACCCATCGATAATTTGTATAAGGGACTCCTAATCCTAGTCATTCACTTAAATTAAATTAATCTTAATTCGTGAATGAGCATTTCCTTGTCGCAGGCTCGCAATAGTACAATTAACTTAAGTACCATCACGAGTTCGCGTAATTTGCGAAGACTGACCTGCATGGGCCACCACAAAAACTGGTCACGACCCGCACCCATTTTTTTTAAAACGGATATGAGACGTGTCCAAGCCAGCCTACGCCGCAGTGTCAGCGGTAAAATGCTATCATGGCCATGAAGATCAAATCACAAATAATGCTCATTCACATAATTAATTTAACTTACAATGATCACAAGTTTTACATTTGTAGAAAAATATAAACTTGTACAAATAAATGAATGACTATAACTCAACTATCTAGCTAGTCTCTAGGCTTTTGTCTGCAAGTATTCCCGTCACTCCCCAAGCTAAGTGAATCCACGGCTAACCTGAAAATGTTGGTTTCCAATCAGGAATAGAACGAGTACAATTCACTGAATGCAATTTCAAATACAGAAAATGACTATAAAACAAAGGTTAGACATCAATCATGAGTTTTAAAAATAAACAGTAAATATGGGAAACCAATATCAATAAATAGACACAAATTACTTTCCCCAAATGTTAGAAGTACCGTTGATATGTGATCAGTCTGGGCCATTACACCGCACGGTCTACGATGTCTATTTACAGAAAAGTAAGCACTGTCTACGATGTCTACTTGCAGAAAATAAGCACTGTCTACGATGTCTACTTACAGAAAATAAGCACTGTCTACAATGTCTACTTGCAGAAAATAAGCAGTGTCTATAATGTCTACTACAGAAAATAAGCACTGTCTACAATGTCTACTGCATGAAAATAAACACTGTCTACGGTTGGATCACACATCCTTGGTACTTCATTCCCGACTCAACAATTTATAACAGAAAATAATCTCATAACCAATGGCCAATCAATAAAATATAGTGAAAATCAATATCGAAATACAGACAATAAATTGTACTCGCCTGTGGTCCTCTGCTGGTGAAACCGACAATCTGAACCACTCAATGTGCTCCAATAGTCAAAACCCATACAACAGTCCCCGAAAGCTGAAATAAACATTACCAATGTTCTTAGAATAGTCAAATTAGCTAGGATCGCCTGTCCTTAAGTCCAATTCTGGATACAGGAGCAAAACAATAATTTCGTGTCAAAACGGTGTCCGTCGTTGGACCCGCTTTGCACCGAAAAGCGTGCCAGAGTCAACGGTCTCTAAAGTCGTCAAACTATATGTCTACGAATCCAGTTTTTTGATACAAATCCAACCGTATGTCCAAAGTTGGATTCCGGCGGGCCGTGCACAAAATTGCCCGTTGAGTGGAACCGTGGGGCCCGCAAAACGGTAATTTTATCAACTGTCTCAGAATTGGACCAAACTTGGCGTATAGTACCAGAAAAATGATACGGTCCTGCTGGCATAAGTTTCGTCTCGATCTGACGAGCGTGCACAAACTAATTGAGAAATTTACAAAGTATACGATACGGTGAATTTCGACGGATACGCATCAAATTCGTCGCGCATACGCGACCGATTTGAATTCCGTCAAAGCCACACGACCATGAAGCCGTTACGCAACTTTCGATGCTTACGGTTCACGACCACGTCGCCGGGTTTGGCGGGACGCACGTCGTATGGATGAATTTTCTTGTTTTTAAAACAAGTTTTCGTCAAAGTTCGGAATTCGATTTCTTGGCGCACAGTCGATGGAATTGACTTCCGCGAATGGGTCATGAAGCCCTATATGTTGTCTCTAAACCTATTTAAGTACATTTTTGACTCAGTTCAAGGATTTGCGAGAAATTGCCTTCCAACAGGGTATTTGTACTGCTATATGTTGTCTTATTTTGGGGTGGTTTTTCGTCGACTTTGCGTCGATTTTATTGACAACCTCATTCGTCTAAATAAAAACTAATTTAAGGGATTTGAAGGCGTACATGTTGTCACCATACCTGAAGAAGAATCTAGGAAAAAGATCGAGCGACAAGGATGATTTTTGACGACGAAGTTGGGGTCGCCACAGCGTTCCCCTGTCCGTGCGCTGTTGCCTCCGCGCGGCCTTGGCGCGGGCCTGGCCGGCCGGCGATGCCGCACAGCGGTGTCCAGACTGGAAGGGTCACCTGGTTGGCCGCCAGGGGTAGGCTGGGATCGGTTAGGGTTTGTGTTACTCGATCTCATCCTCTCGGCTCTCTCTCGACTTCCTATATATGTATACTGAAACCGTTTGTTTAAACCGATAGAAGGCTGGGATCGGGGTCCTTTGCAGACGGTTGGTTGGGAGGGATTTGCTCGGCCTGTGGGCCGAGCTTGTGGGTATTTGTTTTAATCCCTTTTTTTAATCTCCTTTACATATAATCATGCATACAAAATTTTATGTATACATATATATTTTTATACATACCAATGTATGTATACATTTATATTATGTATGTATACATTTATATATATATATATATATATATATATATATATATATATATATATATACCTACACTTATATATATTTGTATACATTTATACATACACAATATTATATTATATATTTATATATACACAATATTATATTATATATTTATATATACGTACACAATATTATATATATATATATATATATATATATATATATATATATATATATATATATATATATATATATATATATATTTATATTTATATATATATACACATATATGTATACATGGTATTATTTATTTATATATACACATACACCTATTATATATAATATATTTATTTGACAGAAATAATATAACAAATATTAATAATAATATTAAATAACAATCACAATAAAATAATAATAATAACGAAATTTAATAAACCAATAACGGGTGTATATACAAATATATATATATAGCCTAATAATCCAAAAACGTACAAGGACACATTTGTATAATTATCATTGAATATCAACTATATTGATATCTATATTATTTATTAATAAATTACTTATAAAATATGCATTAGACCATTAAAATGGAATACGGCATAGTCCTACCAGAAATACATCAACATGAACGTCTTTGAACGGGCTGCACGACTATGGGCTCGATTTTGGTTCGGGTCTAGTCCGAGCTAAATCGACACAACCGGGTCTCCTACAAGTCAATAATATAATTAAAAATTAATTAAAAGGTCTTTAGAGGTTAAGTCGCAACTTGGCCTGGTTTTCCTAGTTAGGACATCATTATGGCTCGCCCCACCCTGGCATGGCTAATACACTAGTCTAAGCACGCCATTGCACTATCAGTGCCACAATTTCTGGTCACCTTGTACTCCAAATTTAATCATGATTAGAATCATCTACCGTAATAATTAATTAAATAATTAATTATAAAAAAATTCTAAAATTACCATTTAAATCAAATAAATAAAATAAAAATATTTCAAAATTCCGGGAAGGGGAGCTACAGCCACTCCTCGCACTTCTGGTGCTGGTACTTCTAGAGCTGGTCCTTCTGGACATGCTGGAGCTGCAGCTGATGACATTGATGATGATGATGAGTTTTGAGATGTTAGATTATTGAGACTGTTACTTTTTGTCTTATGTTTACTTGGAAATGCTCCGATATTTCAAGATTATATCAGTACACTTTTTTTAGTACTTTTTCTATTATGTGACTATTCATGGATATTTTTTTTATTATGCCTCAGTTTTGGCATCTTAGTCTATTTCAGCACTTTATTTGTTTCAGTTTAATAGTAGCACTATGTATCTTTTGTTGCTTCATTCTTTATTAACTGACTGTGACAAATACATGCCTGTGTTGTTTTTCTATAGTCTATCTGTTTCTACCATGCCTGTCATGCTTATCTATGTTTATTATGTTTCTTCACTGTTTGTTACTTATGCATTGATTGCGGGGGAGCTTTCTCTTATGCAATTATTTTGCTAAGTGGCAACGGGGAAGAAATAAGGATATAACATTTTTATGAATACAGGTTATAAACAATTTTTTTATTACTATTTTGAATTGATTCCAAGCTTAGATGTTATATCGGCAAGGTTTGTCAATTATCAAAATAGGGGAGATTGTTTGCCCATTGGTCATGGTCAACCTGATTTTAATAATTGATCAAACTCTGTCTCGATATAATTATAAGTCAACCCAGATGTTTACATAGGATGTTTTGGACTGCTCAACAATGGTTATCAACAATGTTCAAGACTGAAGCCGCTTGCCATTCAGAATGTACTTCCTGCTAAGCAATATAATTTTTCATTTTATTGAGTCTAGGAATACATTGTACACCGAGTCGTACTGGCAAATAGGCTATCCGAAAATGTTTTTCAAAACCATCCTATTCTTCTACAAATGACCTACGTTTTTGAAAAATATTCTTTTTACAAATAGCTTCTGAAGGATTTTTCAAAAAGCCAAAATTTATTTTCTCCAAATGAACTAGCAGAACCCCAGGAGAACTCGGGCCGAGTTCGGCCAAAGTTCGGCCATGTGGAACGTTAGTGAACGTTGGATTTTTGAACTTGGTCATCCTTCAGTTACGGTTTGTTACAAAGAGTTATGTCCGAATTCTGCCCGAATTCTGTCAGAGTTCTATCTTTGGAAAAACTATAAATAGAGAAGTATTTCAATCATTTCAGATCACCAATTCACTTTCAATCTCTTCTGTTCCTAAGCTTACATTCTTCCAAAGAGTTCTTAATAGTTTTTATTTTCAAATTCCAAGCTAGTTACAATCCTCTAGTCGATTTGCCAGTACGGTACGGTCTAGAAGTTCCAGAGCGATTGTAATCAGAGGCTTGATAGAAGATTCAACTCTTCACAATTGAAGTTGGTCGAGTTCTTCGTATCAAAGCTCGCGTTTGTAGAAGTTGCAAGGACTTCGTATGATAACTTGCAGGATTTTCTAATAGTGGATTCAACTGGAAGCTAGAGTTCTTTCGACTGGACTAGTCCTCACAAGAGGAAAACCAGTATAAATCTCGATGTTTGCGTTTGCCTTCTGATCACTTTTAAAATCTGTCATTTACTTTTTGTGATTATTATTTTATCTGTGATCTAACTGCTAACAAGTTTTTAATTAGCAATATTCCGCTGCCTACTCTATTCACCCCCCCTCTAGAGTATTCTGCTTTACGATTTCGTTCCTACAAGTTAGTGCCTCACCGGTCTACGGTTTTTATCACATGCATCTATAGCCATGATTAATATTATATTCTCATGACATGTCACCATCTATAGAATTCTCATGTGTTACTCTTTATTGTACTTGTTATTTCAGTCTTTCCTTATATGTTATTTACTGTACAGTAGGCATGTATATGATGTGTCTTGCTAGTCCTCTGAGGACCTAGTGATCTCTCCAGGTATTAGATGAAGGCATGGTACACTAATGGAGAATGATTAATACACCAAGACTGTAGGTACATTTAGTTGATATTTTATCATTATCTTCCTTATTTATATTTTATACTATATTTGATTCTCGCTGTTATTAGCCTAGCCTCTTACAAGCTTCTATTTTTTTTCTAGCTTGTTCATGATAAATATTTTACTGGGGATCCACTCTAATACATTTATTTATTCTAGAATCAGTGTATTATGGTCTGATCAGCCTTACTACACTTGATTCGTTATTGTTGTTGATATTTATTGAATTGAGAGGTAGATGATTCTAGAACAATCAGATAGCTTATACGTATTCGAGCTGGGCTGGAGTCCTCTTAATACGTAGCTGGCATGCATACGATCTCCTAGTCCTATGTATTTTGGGACTGGGGCGTTACATTATCTATGGATTTACTCATGAAGAACAAATGAAAGATAATAATTCGAGAATTGTGTATATATAATATTTTACTAGAAAATATAATACATGTTTAAACATGGTATTTTTTTAGAAATTTATTGTTGGTAGGCATCATAGCTATTCGACCATCCATCCCGGTCAACGCATAAGCTCCATTAGAGAAAACTTGCTTATGACGTAGGGACCTCCCCACATTGGCTCAAACTTGCCCTTGCTCATGTGCGTCATAGTCATAGGATATCTGACGATAAGGACTAGTTCACCCTAGTAAAAGGCTTGTACTTTGACTTTGCGGTTTAAGGCTTTCGAGTTACGGGCTTGATATAACTCAATGTGCTGTTGAGCTAGCAACTGTTTCTATTCGAGTGCTTCAAGCCCTTGAAGTCGTAGGCGATCATTATTTTCTACTGTTAATTCATTGACGATAGCTATCCTCAGGGATGGAATTTGAATCTCTAACGATAAGACTGCTTCACATTCGTACACTAGAGAGAAAGGAGTACAACCAGTCGAGGTACGTACAGTAGTGCGGTACGTCCATAGAGATTTTCAAGCTTTCTACTCCAGTTGTGTTTATTAGCAGAAATGAACTTCTTGAGAAGCTTGATGATTATTTTATTGAATGTTTCTGCTAAACCGTTGGCTGCAGGATTATAAGTTGTTGGAGCAATATTGTTGATTCGAATGTTATTACAGAATTGAGTAAATGCTTGACTATAAACTGAGGTCCGTTGTGTAAATAATTCTTCGATGAACACCAAATCGATAGATCATATGGTGCTTGATGAAATTGATAACATTGCTTGTCTTGACTTCAGTGAAGGGAATAGCTTCTGTCCATTTTGAGAAGTAATCGGTTATAGCCAGGATGAACCAATGTCCTCGAAAAGATGGTTGATTAATAGGACCAATGGCATCCATACCCTAAGCTTTAAAGGGCCATAATGCTGCAGTAGGATGTAAGAATTTTGTTGGTTGGTGGATAAAATCTGTATAGATTTGACATGCTTTGTATTTCCTTGTATACTAAATTGCATCTGCCACCATTTTGGTCCAATAATATCCCATGAATCTAATACGGTTCTATAGCTTAGGACCAGGCTGATGTGCACCGCATACACCATCGTGAGCTTCTTGTAGTATCTGTTTTGCTTCATCACCCGCAAGGCAACATAGGAGCATGCTGTCAACAGATTAACAGTAGAGTGTCTTAGAAGAGTGATTGTAATAAAATTGGATTGACCGATGACGAATTGTCGTTGCCTCTTTAGGGTCTTCTGGTAAGATGTTATGTACTGCGAAGTCAATGAAAGGAGACCTCCAATCTTCACTAGTAGAGAAAATTTTGACGCATTACTGAATTCAATGTTCAAATTATTCTCAACACAGAATAATTCTCGATTAGCGATGACGATTAATTGTTGCCTTTTCAAAGGAACAGCTAGTATTACTGCTAGATTAGTGATTGCATCGTCTTTTGTATTGCATGCTCGACGTACGTGCTCAATAAAAAACCTTTGAATGATATAGCAAGTTGAACTGCTGCCTCTTGGTAGGGGATGAGATCTTGGTGCCAAACATCATACGTACCTCTAACCTGGTTGACAAACAGTTTAAAGTCTCTATATACATCAAGGTAATCGATATCCAGCTATTTAGCTAACTGGAGACCAATGAGAAAAGCGTTGTATTTAGCAACATTGTTGGAACATGGCTCGTCTAGAGAATAGGCTCTCTGAATGACTAGCCCTTCTGGAGATACAAGGACAACTCCAACTCCAGCGATGATGATACCGTTAGGTCCGATTCTGGATGCACCATTAAAGAATAGATGCCAAGCGAGTACTCCTTCTGAAGTCGTGTTAGACTCTAAAGTTTCATCAGGAATCTCGTCATAAAGTTTTGAAGTTTCAGGAATC
This sequence comes from Iris pallida, assembly GCA_029216955.1. Lineage (NCBI taxonomy): Eukaryota > Viridiplantae > Streptophyta > Magnoliopsida > Asparagales > Iridaceae > Iris > Iris pallida. The sequence continues at coordinate 16,470,473 of JANAVB010023996.1, forward strand.
GTATAAGCATCCAAAAAGTCAGCTAGGGCTTGACCCTTGACAGACTTCTGTGGGACATAGAGCATATTATACTCCGCTAACAGCATCATCAAGGTAGCAAGTCTGGAATTGAGCGTACTCGGCTTGTTCATCAGGACTTGCAGAGGATTGACTCCGGAGATAACATGGATGGTTTGGCATGTAATGTAATAACGTGTCTTTTGGACGACCAACATCAAGGCTAAGCATTCTTTTTCTACTCGGCTGTATCAGTGTTCAGTATAATCATTGTACGGCTGAGGTAGTAGATTGCTTACTCATAGCCTTCGTTATTCTTCTGAGCTAGGAGGGTACCAAAAGAATGATCCATTGTTCGAACATACATCAAGAAGGATTTTCCTGTGATTTGAGGAACTAGGACTAAAGGGTTCATCAAGTACAGCTTAATATGCTCAAATGCTTGCTGACATTCGTCAGTCCAAATAAAAGATACACCTTTCTTCATTAATTGATTGAACGGTCTACAGTGTCCAGAAAGATTTGAGATGACTCCTTTTATAGGCAAGTCGTCCTTAGAATTCTCGTCACTCCTTTAGATTGTGTGGAGGACGCATCTTTTGGATGGCTTTGACTTTTTTGGGGTCAACGTGTATACCCTTAGAGGTAATAACAAATACAAAAAATTTGCCACTAGAGACACCCAGGAATGACTTAGTAGGATTCATCTTGAGTTGATATTGATGCATTAGGTCAAAGAAAGTTTTTAGATCTTGGATGTGATCTTCCTTGAAATGACTTTTGACAACAATATTATCGACATAACATTCGACTATTTTTTATAAATATTCACGGAAGATAGTACTCATGGCCCACTGATAGTTAGCACCAGCATTCTTGAGATCGAACGGCATGACTGTATAGTAATATACTCCCAGAGGAGTTCGAAAGGACATATGCTTTTCATCTTCAGGATTTATCTTGATCTGATTATAACCAGAGAATTCGTCCATGAAAGACATTTGCTCAAACCCGAAGGTATTGTCGATCATGATATTGGTGATTAGGAGAGAAAACTCGTCTTTAGGATAAGCCGCGTTGAGGTCTCTAAAGTCGATGTAGAACCAAACATTTCTTGTTTTCTTTATAAGTGGGATGGTATTAACCATCCAGTCGGGATGCTGCTCCTCCCTAACGAAGCCGCAGGCAATAATCTTCTTGACTTCAGCTTCATTAGCATCCATCATATCAGGTCAGAACCATCGCTATTGCTATTTAACGTGCTTAGCTTTTGGCATGATGTTGAGCTTATGAGTAGTGATCTGAGGATCTAGTCTCAACATATCCTCACAGCTCCAGGCAAACACGTTAATATATTCTTTAATAAGCTGGATCAGTTCTTGCTTGTCTGCCTCAGGAAGGCTTTTACTGATAAAGATAGGCCTTGGAGAAGCTTCATATCTGACATCGACCTGGATCAGTTCGTTCTCAATGGGTGGTTCACGCTGTTCAAAGCGAAGTTTTCGTTGAGTATCCATCCTTTGTGCCAACGCTCGTTCTCATACGTCTCGATAAAGTCATCATCGTCTTCTGTAAATTCAGTTATCACCATATTGATGGATAGAGTTAGTCGATGGACATCCCCTACGCTGGTGTCTGAGTCCCACGAAGAGGAGTCGGATGAATGAGACCGTATCTCTTGGTCTGACTCAGATTTGTCTGGGGTTGTGATCGGCGTAGTGTAGCCTAACCCATATTTAGTCTTATTATAATACTGTGACGACCTTCCTTTTGGAGCGGGTAATCAGATAGGAGTTCGTCTATCTTTACCTCCATTAAGTCCAGACCGAAAATTGTAACCTATTTTTCGAATAATATTCTTAGATTGTTGACTATAATGTCATAGTTGTATTCTTCCACAATCATCGTTTTCAGATTCGTTGTCGAGTATAACCCTTTGATTACGTTCTCTATTGAAGAGATTCGCATGTTCGTCATTGTTTCGAGGAGGAACTACAAAGAATGAGTTTTGCACAGGTTCAAATGTTATCTCATCCTAGAAGGGTTGATTTGCTCCCAAGGTGAGAGGTTCAAAATTATCCAAAATTTCTAAGTAACGACGTACGTAAAAATTGACATCAATATACTGCAAAGGAGACATTACTTTATTGATATCTTTCTCTGCTTCAATAGTTACAACATCATTTTCGACCTTGGTTGAAGGCATCACCAAGTCGATATCAAGAGGATGAGAAAGAGAAGTAGTAGGCTTGTTACGACGAAGGTCGATAACAAGAGGATCAGAAGAGGTGAGCTCTTTTTTTCTACTTTTTCAGTAGGAGGGGCAAGATTGATGGTCAACATTTAAGAGGATGAAGGGCGAGAAGTGCGTCCTTTGACTGGAATCACCAAGATCTCATCTAGGTCATCTTTTTGGTCTTCTTCCGTATGCATAGCTAAGATGACCTTTATGTATTCTTCTTTATACATCCTGGAGTCTGTATAATAGGCTTCGATGCCTCAAAAAGGATTAAGGACAACAACTTCCTTTTTGACCTCTCCATTGTCGTCTACATACGTAAAGTACTAGTGGAGAGTGGACGGCACAATATTGTGCTCATAGAACCATGGCCTCCCTAACAATATGTTATAGGAATCGTGACAATCAATCACATAGCAGGTGACTTTTGTACAAAGATTACTGATTTGGACTCTTAAGCGAATCTTTTCCATTGGTTTGCTCTTCCCAGAATTGAACCCGAGAATAGTTGCAAATGTCGCTAAGAGGCTACGGACTAGAATCTTTAAGGAATCCAGTAGATTTTTCAAAATTATACCGAGTGCAGACCCGAGATCAACGAGAATGCGATCTATCTACATTGTGTCGACATACCCAGTAAAGTAAAGAGGTCGATCGTGCCGGTTGTCTTCTAGCAACATATCATCTTGGATGAAGGTGGCATATGGAAGTATTTCTATCATACTGTGACATTGAGGGCATGTCACAGGTTTCTCATCTGGCTTATTGAGATATGCAAAACAAATGTCGGCTTGTCTCAAGGCTTCACTAAACATTTCTTGAGTCCCCTTGGAGAGACGAAGGAGTTCAAAAATTGATAGTCTTGCCGAAGTGTTGGCTAGTTGAGCCAATATATCAAAATTATATGGCTTTTCAAGACCTTGTAGTGGAGTCTTCTTCAGGTTCTTGTAGAAACGAACCTGATGTTTGCCCTTATCAGCTGCTGTCAACTAGGAAGGGCCTGACTCAGCTGGTGGGCTGATGTTGGAAGAGAATTAGGAGCAGGAGGAGGGGTGAAAACTTTATTCTCTTGACCTTCTGGGTAGTCTCTGAGATAGAGCCTTCCGGACCAAGTACCGACCAAGACTTCTTCCTCTGAAGCGGGTTAGAGAGAAACCATATTCCAGGTCTTTGCTCATGTCTTGCTTTTAGAAGATTTTTTTCTTTGAGGAGGTAATATGTGATTTACCCCAAATTCCTGACCGGTACAAGACCTGTTGTCATGTATTTGTAGAAACAGAGATACCGGAGACCCTTTTCTTGCATTCAAGCCTTATGCTTTCTGGAAGTCATATTCCATCCTCGGTATCAGCTCCCGAAATTGCTGAATATATCGATGGAATTCTGGTTGGTAGTCACCTCGAAGAGGAAGACATGGACCCCATCGGAATGAAAGTAACATTCAAGAGAAGGATACAACTATCAAGTGAGGTGGGCCCACTTGAAGTCATGTTGCCTGATTTGTACTTGGTCGACTTCTTCGATTTGGTAGAAAGGATGGATGTTTTCTGCTCGAAGTCGGTGACTAAGTCTGGATGAACCCATATAATTTTGCCTTTAGCTATCGATAGTAGTACCAAATTGTCATTTCGTGCTGGCAAGAGGTTGACGATCTCCATAGTTGCTTTCGGTATCGAAACGACACCATCAGGGACTAGCTGAGCAGGGCAGTCTCTAAATTGTAGAGAGACGACATTGGTAATCACCGTCTTGTCGTCCTTCCGAAGGGTGGTTGCCTAAGCATTGATCAACTCTTGGATCTTTCCTTTGAGTACGTAGCATGCCCAGGTTGGATGACCCATAAACCTATGATACATACAATATTTACAATTATCAGTTTTACCTATTTTGTTTGGCCATTTGATCTCAGACAGTTGAAGCTTATTGCTTTTGATTAAGCAATCAAAAATGCTTATGATATTGTCATCATCGAAGGAATACTCTTCCTTGGGTCATGTTGTTGTCCTCTGCGGAGGTGCTATTATCGCAGGTGCTGGTTGACCGACATTGATTGCCAAAGCTTCTTTACCCTGAGGAGTGTTCGGGTGATTACCGTTGCTGGTAGCAGGACGTTTATCTTTATCATGGTTCGGCATCGGGATGCGTAGTTGTCAAAAAAATTTAGCACTGTCTTCAGCTGCTCTGACACTGGCGATGAAGGAACCCCAATCTTAAAATTATCTTGGTAAGGACAGAAATGGTCATGTCGTTCATCCCTTCATAAAAATGTTCTAGGAACATCTGTTTCAAGATAGTAAAAGATGTTATACAACCATCCGGTAAGCTTCGATACCAATCATAGGTAACTCCTGCTAAGCATCCAATGAATACTCTAGTGATCAGAGCATTATTTTTCTGGAGGTGACCAGTCATCATCTCGAAGTAATTGATATATTAACTCAAAGATATTTTGCCTTCGAACAACGTCATAGACTGCAGCTTGTATTTGAGTAGGAATGGGACATTATTCCACTCTGCATGGTAGGGTCGTTTGATCCCTAGCTTCTATAATCCATCTTTCTTCTTAAAAGATTCAAATTAATTTTGTAGAAGCTTGACTTCTTCAAGAGGGTCCCCAAATATTTGAGGAGCAGCAGATTGATTCGATGGATTGGGATGTGGCACTGCATGGTAAGTACCACCCCCAGCCCAGAGTGACTTGGAGTAGCCTGTGCTAGAAGCTGAATGACTTCTAGTATGGTAATATTCAGAGAAAATTGTACCCCTAACCCAGTTTGGATAGGCCCAGAGATCGTTGCATGTTCTTGAGCTGGTGTTGGGTTCACAGCTGGTGGAGTAGCATGATTTGCCATAATCACCACGTGCATACTTTTGACTATGTTATTCATTGTCTTCAGATTAGCCTCCAAAGCAACAATTTTGTATTCTTGATTTGCAGAACTGGTATCGTCTTATTCTTCTTTGATCACATAAACAGACACTTTTTTTGATACTGAAGACGAGCTGGTGGACAAGATAGTCCGATCAAAATCCTCACTTTTGGTATCGAAGCCCAGTAAGCTGCTACCCCCAGGATTGGACTCAAGAAGATTCCCTTGACTGAGGAAGTCTCGGCTTCTTGATCGTGTGTGTTGATAGTTCTTTTAGAAGAGTCAAGGATTTGATCACGAAATTGCCGAATTGAAGGTCGTGATGAGTTACACCTTGGGTGTCTCCCACCCCCAATACTACGAGCCATCATATTGAAGGAGGCAAACATCAACTCTTCTTCATCTATCAAGATCATATTAAAAGAACGAGAGTAATTCAAGTGGTCAAACACAGACCATTTTGCTAACTTACAGCAATATTTAATTACTACCTTATATGAATGACAACGATGTGCATTATGTGCAGTCACTATTGAACGAGGTGAGTCTTTGATCTTTTAATTTTGTAAGATAAGCTCGTGAAGAACTGTTACATTATAAGAAGAAGAAGGCAGACTATGTCTGATTACATTAGGAATATGATTTTTATTCCTAAACTTTTGTGGTCCCTGTATGTACAGGAAAGTACTGAGTTTATTGGCATAAGTGAGCGGCTTTTTGTTCTTAAAAACTTTTACTGTACACGAACTAGTGGTCGGTGTAGACTGCATCAAAGTCTTATTGCATGCGATGGCTTATTTTGGGAAGCTCTGCTCAGCACCTATTGAGATAGGCATGCATATCAGTGTCTGGCTTTATTTGATTGTCAGCATATAACACTTTTAGTTTTCCTCATTCAATCCTTGATATATGCAAGGTAGGGAGATCATGGCGCGGACCTAATTGGCGCGAAGTAGTTTGGTATGAACAAGTTTTGTGCGGAGTAGATAGCATGCCTTGTTGTTCTGCGCGCATTGGCATGGCATATTTGGCACGACACCTATGGGAAGAAGAAGTTGCACCTTGAACACGACTTACACTCTTGGCATCATTTTGATTTTCTTTGCCAAGAAACGTAGAGCTTCTGTCCAGAGGAGTTTGAGCACTGATTGGCGTAGAGGCACAATCGAGTGTTTTTTCCACCAAGTCGAGGACTGGGAAAGAGTGAGGAGTGGCCATTGGGTGCTTTCCTTTCATTTGAGCATCAGCAGCATTAATTTGCATGGATGTTCCAGATGGCACGTGCCTTCCTGTTCTTGGCAGCAGCAATGGCGCGCTTGGCACCCCCGACGCCAATCATTTCTTCATAAGCTATTTGGTCGAATTCCATGACCGAAGTCTTCTACGTCGTGCCGACCGACACAATAACGTATTGAGTTGCCACTTTCTCGTCAGAGGAGAAAGTCGTCCCCAGCAGAGTCGCCATTTTGTTTGTAAATAACAAAAGTTTTATAAAGAAAACTTAAATATAAACTAAGAAGAAAAGTACAATATATAATTTTGATTCTGGGAAAGTACAACTATAGGAATCTGATCAGAAGATGATCACTTTATCCCTTAGGAGATGGGATGTTGGAGAAGAAAAGATATTAAACTTGCTACGGAAGAGATAGAGAATTGTTGAGAATTCTTGCCAGGAGTCGATGATAAGTATAGATCCCTTAAGATGTGCTTTTGGAACTCTATTTATAGAATTTTATATAACAGTCAAGCAGTTACAATAATTGGCATGTAATGCAAAGATATACTGACTATATATTTCTTTGTACGCCCAGTGTCATTTCATCCATTAGCGTGAACAGTTAACTTAACTGCATGGGACGCGTGCCTTTCGGTGATAGAAAAACTCTAGGTCATAGGCAGTATCATGTGTACGTTCTTCGAAATTAGTGGCATGTGTGCCGCATCATCTTTAACTACTTTTGGACGATGATTAATTGACGCTCTATTGATTGGTGCCAAACTGAAATTGGTGCTATGTATTGAGTTTATGCAAAATTTATCACTTCGTGCTATTTAGGGAATGGCGCTGAGAAAGTGACTGACAATTATCATCATGACAAATATTTCTAAAAAGATATAAGATTTGGCTTATCGAGGATGATTGCTACGTGGTGGCATTTTATTGTATGGCTCTATTTGAGTTTATGTTTGATCTGCGTGATTCCACGTTGGCATCGAGTATCTGACAAAATCCTCTTTGAGTGGCGCATGCGCAGAACTCGAGAAGAGGATCTTCTCGACTATCGTGCTGTCAGTCATCATAATTGATATGACATAAAGTTTCTCCTTCTCAGGGAAGCTTTGTTGCATATCCTGGCGCTATCTGATGGATGGCACTATTTGATATTGGGTGCCATTTAATAGATAGTGCAGTGCGCTATCTGTAAATGGCACGACACACTCTGTTGAGAATTTTTTGAGCTTCTACACCTCTGAGTAGAAATGTTATACTTCTTTGTATCTAGTTCATAGAGATCATTATGTTTTACATTTTCTTGATTAGCTTTCTTAAGCTTTTCACGAGTGTCATATAAACTCAGCTTTAAAGAAGTAAGCTCATCCGTATTACTAGAAGAGTTTCTAATATCTTCAAGCATTTGAGATTGCTTAGAAACTCATATTGTACAAATTTGAGTTGTTTTTTTGAGCTTTTGTACATATCCATCATCTTCATTTGATGATCTAATAGATCAGTAAAAGCATCAAACAATTCATCAAATGTAAATTCTTTAAAAAGAGGATTTAAAATTACCTTAGCATCCGTTACCATGAAATATAGGTTTGCTGTGTTGCAAGGTTTTTCTTCTTCATCAGAATCACTCGCCTCACTTTCACACCAGATGCTGGTATTAGCATAATTCTTTGTCAAAGTCCTTCTTTTGCTTGACTGATTGTATCTACTTCCCTTTCTTAAAACAAGGACAGTCTTTCTTAATATATCTTGTCTTTTTATAGCTGTAGCATATTGGTTCTTCATCGTCCCTGGAATCTTTCTTCTTCTTAATTGTCATCTCATACTTAAGGAATCTTCTGAAATTCCTTGTCATGAGGGCCATTTGCTCGTTGTCTAAGCTATCGGTCTCACTCTCGGTATCGGAGGCTATTTTCTGGTGTTCTTTGAATGCTATAGCCTTCTCCTTTGGTGCTGGCTCTTCGAAATCATTAAGGTCCAGCTCATATGTCATAAGCTTTCCTATGAGAGTTTCAAGAGTCATCGTAGTGAGATCATTACCTTCAATAATGGTCGTTGCATCAGGATTCCAGTTCTTGGTCAGCACGCGAAGTACCTTTCGAATCTTTTCATGATTGTTGTATTCTTTTCCAAAGGAAGATAAGGAGTTAACAATATATAGAAACTGAGTAAACATATTTGTAATAGTCTCATTAGGCTTCATTTTGAAGGCCTTATACTCTTGTGTTAGTCGTGAGATTTTGGACTCCTTCACTTGTAAAGTTCCTTCATGAGTTACCTCAAGAAGTTTCCAAACCCCATGAGATGTGACATATATTGATACTCTTTTAAACTCAGTTCTATCTACAACACAAAATAAAGCATTAATAGCTTTTGCATTAAGACTTGCTTGTTTTTTTTCTATTGTCGGTATATTTGTCATGTGGTTTTTCAACTAGATTTCCGTCTACCATAATAGGTAGTGGTTTCTTGTAACCATCGATAATAATAGACCATAAATCAAAATCAAGAGACTTGAGGTAAAAGCTCATTCGTGTCTTCCAATATGTGTAGTTTGTGCCATCAAATAGGGATCGCCTATTTGTAGACTGGCCTTCACCATTGCGAGTGTATAATGATACCATATCTTAAGGAGATTAAATCCAACTAGAGAAAAACCCGGTTCTGATACCAATTGTAGGATCGATGGCACCTCTAGAGGGGGTGAATATAGTACAGTAGAAAAATTATCCCCAATAAAAATTTAAGCAGGTAAAGGCAGATATAAGTAAATACTTAAAATTAGTGAAGTAAAGCAGTAAAATAAGTAGGGGCAAGAAAGAAATGCGCAGACACCGAGATTTATACTGGTTTTCCTCTGAGAGGACTAGTCCAGTCGCGAGAACTCTTGCTCGCTATTAATCCACTATTTGAAATAGAGATTACACCCCGTGCTTTATTCCAAATAACATGCCAACTTTAACACCGTCATTTTTTAATCCGAAGCTCACGATCAAACATCAATACCATTCTGAATAAAGCTTTTATAATCCAAGATTGTACAACTCGAATACTTCTAATTGAAAACTACTGGCCCTTAAAAGAGTAGGAGTTGTCTTGGAAATGCGAAGATTAGCTCTTTGAAAATAGGAAGGCTTTAGAATAGATAGAGAAGATGAAGAATGAATGAGTGATTAAAAATGTTAAATTCTTCTCTATTTATAGGAATTTTTTAACCAGAGTTTGGGCAGAACTCGATTACGGCAACGTTCATAATTTTGAACGTTATAAACCAAAAGAAATAGGAATTTGCTGCTGACCAGGAGCAATTCAGGTAGACTGAGTTTGACTAAGGGGTTTTCTGGCCTGGTTTTGGTTTAGCAAGGGTTTTTGATATTTAGTTTGGTTTGGGTCAGAAAATGGGTTTGTGAGGATAATCTTCTAAATTCCCAGTGATCCCGACTCACAAATTATCTAGACTTAATAAATAGAAAATACAGAATAAAGTAAAAAAAATTTCTAACGATATCTGTCACGATCTTCTGTCTTTTCATATCAAAGTTGAAGTTTAAGTCAATTATCGAAATCAGGTTGATCATGGATGTATGGGCCAACCGAGGAGGCCAATAGCTAGAGGGATTGTGTCCTACTTGACACTTGTATCCACTTTGGATGTTTCATTGGGAATCTATCTCCCAATAGGTAAACTACTTGTCATTTCTCCTATATTAGACACTATTTCATGTGTAACACTATTAGGAAACCTACCCATGGACTAGGGGTACCCATAGGAGGAAGAAAATAGCTCTAATGATCATATTGGTAGAAGTTACGAAGGCTTTTTGTGCCATTTTTGCAAAAATATGAGGATGGCACACCAAGTATTTTTTATTTGGTTTGATAAAAAAATTGGACATGTGAATGATGTATGAGGCTAGTAATGTGCCCACAAATGGATATGTATAGGTCGTATCATGACACGGTAGGACACGGGATCAATTTGGAAGTTTTTTCCTCTTACACTTGTGGTACACATGCCCTAATACACATGATACTTTATACTAGCTTAGGATTTCACTAATTATGTTTAAATAGATTTATTGGATTTGCCTATGAAATTTGGTAGAATTCGGACAAGGTTCGATGTAGGTGTCTTGGCCGTATCACAACCGTATCATAGATTAGTGCGATACGGGCGTGATGCACGCCAAGTATTTGTATTTGTGTCAATTTGCCATAAGTGTGTGTGTGAGTGTATACACATATACATATGCTGTGTGTTGTGTAGAGTATGCCTACACATGTGTGATTTTGGGTGTGCTACATGTGAGGACATGTGTGTGATACCCAAATACTAGTGTGTGTGCGTGTGTTGGCTAGCCACATTTGTGTGTGTTACCTAGTGTGATGCACCTATGTGATAGGAATGCCATGAGGGAGAAAATAGGACTGACTGCGAGTGTTTATGTAATGTTGCATGAGTGTAATGTGTTGTGGACAGTATATGTGGTGACCAATGTGGCAGTAGTGTGGAGATGAGTATAATGTTGTGTGTGTGAATTATCTATGTATGAGAGAGGGTGAGGGCAGCAGCTATGTACAAGGTGTGTGTACCTATATATGTAGGGTTGTGCTTATGTGTGTGCTTTGTCAATGTGTAGTGAAAGTAAAGGACAAAGATGAATGTGTATAGAGTCAAGTGTGTAGTGTGTAGATGTACGTGTGTATAGTAGAGAGATAGGAAGAATTTCCTCACCTACACAAAGGCTAACCTGTACACACAGGTCTGTGCACAGGGAGTGCAAAGACAGAAAGGTTTTTCCCTCTTTGGATTGACCTGTGTTCACAGGTAGAGGCATGTGTAGGGGCTATTGCACACAGGTTTACGTGTGAGAGGAGATCTGTACAGTTGTGAAGTGTGCATATACACAAAGGTACAATAATATAGGACAGGTCTGCACAGACCTGTGTGCCTTGCACACAGGTGTAGGGAGTTTTCTCTGCATGCAAAAGCCTGCACAGGTGATGAAGGGGGGTTCTTCTTCCTCCTGCACAGCAAGAGGAGGCTCGTGCTAGACCTGTGCACTGATGTGCACAGGCAGGAGGAATACAGCAGGCAGCACCTGTACACCCCATGGCTGGGTGCCAAGTGTAGGGCCTGTACAGTGGAAATGGAGGCTTCCACACACATACACAGGGTTAGGGAGCAAGGGCTTAGCCCTGTACAGTAGGTAGGACCCTTTGTTGGCCTTAGGCCAGGAGGTGCACTAGTGCACATGTGTGAGAGACGGCTCTGTGCAGTTCAGTACACAGAGTATGTGTTTGTATGGGGTGTGTGTAGCACACAAAGGTGTGCCACATTGAGTGTCAACGAATACATAGTGTGTGAGTTATGTGTGTGTTTGTGTATACCAACACACATGTATGGAAAAGAGTGTATGTGAGTGAGTGATAAAGAGTGCACATGTGTGTGTTAGTGTCAAATGTGTGATAGGGTGTGATAATGAGATGTCAAATGTGTGTGTTAGAGTCACATTGAGTGACAGTGATGTGTGTGTTAAAGAGAGCATGTAATAGGGTATTACCCATGTATGGTATACATAATCGGTAGTAGGCATTACCTATAGGTAGGTAATATAAGATATAGGTTTACCTATGTAGGAAAGTATATGGAGTATTACCTATATGATAGAGGGTAGATAACCCAAGTGTAGGTTTACCTATGGGTATTAACTTAGGTAAAGGGAATACGTAAAGAGTAATTAGGTAGGGTATCTCAAGATACCCTATATTAGGTAAATTGCCTAGGTAAAGACTAGGATAGTCTAGTATAGGTTGGTTGACCTTGGAATGACAAGGTAATGACCTAAAAATCTAGGTTTAACCTAATTTGACCATGGTTGACTAGTTTGACCCTAAAAGTCAACCTTCAAGTCAAAATAACCTAGTTTGACCGCAGAGACGTAGAATTAACCTAGAATGCAAATTTCACCTTAGATATCCCTGTTTAACACACCAAAACCCTAATTATAATTAATATCTCATATTTAGGTCTTTGTGATTCCACTTTAGTTCTCGATTCACATTTGTTGCTCTGGACCACAGGCGAGTACATTTTTTAATAGTTTTTATTACCTTGATAATTTTTATAATATCAGTTTGTAGTATCTTACTTGATTCCTGACACGAGGATACACAGACTAGTATACTTGGATTCCGTCATGAGGTGTTATTTCTTTGGAGGACCCTGCTTCATGAATCCCGTATCATAACGTGACATGGTTGGATCCGTTGTACTATTCGGGAGATTGGAAAGTTATTAGAGTTTATGTGATCATACCCAAAACTACTTGTGCATAGCTCACCCTCACCTCATACAGGGTGTAGCTTAATCTTATATTACTCGGTTATAGCTTTCCATGTATGGCCGGCCAAATCCATTACTTGCACTTATATATAGTCGATCATATGAATAGCCTGATCCTGTCCCAAGTCGATCATATAACACTCTTATATCTCAAGGAACTGTTAGTATTACATGATATGTTCTAATTACCTGTTGATACACCATATTCCTGATTACTTACTTGTTTTCATTTACCATGTTATGAATGCTTGTTATCCTATACTTCTTACTGTTCATATTTGTTATCCATAATTTATCACATTTATATACTGCTTCTTATAGAACTTGTCAATTTAATTTAACTGCTATTAGTGATTGTACTTTGCTCCAATCCTAACCGGATAACATTTTTTAGAGGACTTAGAGGGTTTCTGTCTGACCTACTATGGTCCTGGGGTAGATAAAGATGTTGCTCAGGAGTTTCCTTTGGAGTCGGTGCTCGTAGAGGATGCACCACCAATAGTACCATATCTAGTAGCTTAGATTGCTGGATTTGTCTCTAGCTTGATATATTTGGGACTTGTACAATTATTCAGGATATGTATTATTGAGATATAGACTTCTAGACTCTATTTGTACTTGACATATGCTGCTACTCCGTTTTTATCATTTCATTATCTTCTATATATATCGTGCTATTATCTTTCTCTAGAACTTGTGATTGAGTATTTATTGTAACACCCAATTTTCTAAAATAAGGGTAATTTTGAAATTTTGTAATTATAATCATTTAATAATAATATTTAATTCATATTGTGATTTTTGGTGATTTTTAATCAAGTTAAAACTATTTAAAATATTGAATTATGATTTTGATGGTTAACTAGTTAAACCCTAGTTTTGCTAAGCCCAGAGACTAACCATGACCAAGGGAGCCTAGCTATGTGATTAGGATGACTAATTACTAGTTTTTAGCCTAAGGTCATTTTGGTCATTTTGACAATTTTGTGAAATTGTATTTTTGATTAATTAATATTGTGCTAATTGAATTGTTAGAGACTAACCTCTAAGCTTAGCCTAATCTAGATTAGCTTGAGTTTAGAACCTTGATCAGGTTAACCTAGTAATGACATGATTATCAATATCTAGATATTTCATAGTAGAATATTTATACTCTTAGGATATTTGTGAAAAAGGAAGCCTATGACAAGTTGAACCAATAGGAAGGCCTAGAATTGTGTGGACAACTCCTTGCCACTCATCTAGACCTAAAACCTAGCCCTAATCCATCTAATGGCAGCCACAATTGATCCTCCCCCTTCCTATAAAACATCCTTAACAAAAACCTTTGCCTCTTTTTACAACTCCTTCGAACCCTAATTATTCCTCCCCAAAATTCTTCCCCTAATATCCAAATTAAGTCCAATTTGATCCTAATCAATTGCATCATCATCCCCAACAGTAGAGAGTGCTAAGATAGGCTAGTTAGCAAGGTTTCGAAGTGAATTGACCGTTCATGTTGGAGAAGAACACCTTCCCCTTATTCATTTTTCATTGAGGTTTCACCCTCGATAGGTAATTGCCCTAAAACCTATTTAAATTTCAGTTTCTTTCCATGGATGCATCCATTTAGGGTTCTCCTAAGTGTAGCCTAAGTTTGGTAGGATTTCGTGTCGATTACGTGTCCGTATCGGACACGTATCGGTGTGTAGGAATAGGTGTTCGATAAAATGCTTGTTAGAAATAAATATTGCTAATTTCAAATTGTGTTTGAACAAATTTGTAGGCCTTTAGGTTTTAATTAATATTAGTGAAGACTGAATCGACTTTTGTGTCGTGTCCGTGTCCAAAACGGACACGAACTCACTGCACGACACCCCGTGTACATGCCCTGCTACCCGACCCCCTGCTACCCGACCCTAAAATCTCTCTGTGTAGGACACGTGGACACGTGCAATTTGACAAAGAGGTGGGGGCATCACTGACAGACCCCCCCTCGAGTTTCAGGATACGTCGTGTTGTGTCGGACACGAAAACACGTGCGCACTGATTTTACACACACTGTGCACGCGTGGGAAAACCGTACTGACACACACTTCATGTCGTGTCCTGTTACCACGGGGACATGATTCAGGATGAAGAGTGTGTAGCCCTATGCCTGGGCTACATATTTCTGTGAGCACGAGAAGTCTTATGGCTTGTGTCATGTCCACGAGTCACTGGCATGCCCGCACGATGCTGCACTGTATGCACGTGTCTGTGTGTGTTTCTACTTGATTGGACACGCTCGTGTCCACTTGGTAGGACACGAACGAGTGGTAGACATGTTCACGTGTGTTTAAATGAATTACCAACCTTTAATTCATCATGTTATCATGATTTGATGGATCAAATTTGAATTCCCCTATGTTGACTGATGCTATATACCCTGTTTTTCATTTCTGAATTTTAATTCCTATTTTAACTGAATCTTGGTGTTAGATTTTCATGTTGGATTCATGTACATATGTATTAGTACCTGCTGAGTTGGTTTCGCAAGTTAGATTAGGTTTTACATTATTGAATAGGATTTCGAATTAAGGGTTGGACTGATACACAGTCCTGGAAATCTCAGATTTTTGAGATTTCATTCCTGAACTTTATTTCCCTTTCTAACTGAGTTGAATATAAATTGTCATGTTAATCCATTTGTTTTGTGTTAGTTCACTATTAGATTCATAGATATGTGGGTTAGTTGCTGTCAAGGAATGGATTTTGAAATTTGGTTTGAATTGGTGTTGGGATTGGTTAAGTGAACTGTCACTTGAATTCCCATTCCTAAACACATGTTAACACTCACTGTCGACTGAAACGTGATGATTCAATTCCTGATTTGAAATTCATTTCCTGAAATTGAATGTTTAAGTAAACTGAAATTAAAATATTGATTAAACCTGTGTACACTTGAGATTTCCTGAGAATGGGAATGTAACTGAGAATGTTGAACTGTTCTTGCCATGTTTGAGAACCATTGACTTGTAATACTTGAGTTAAATTCTGGAAATGTAAACTAGGATTCAATGTTAACTAATTTTTCAATCAAGCAGTAACCTGAGACCTAAAACTCATTCACTAAAACTGAATTTCCAATACTTGAAAACCCATGTAAACTGAGATTTCCTGTTAACCCACTGTTTTGTGTGATTTAGTTCACATGAAGACACTGCCACACTTTACAAATATTGCCATGTACCATACACACTCTACACACATACACACACATGTATCCACACAAATTTACATCACCTAAAACCTAGGATTGTTCACTGTTGTTTCCAGGTTCCACACACACACCCTTACATATATATACACACTATTTTCCTATTGACACAATTACCCACATCCCATTACATTCTTATTCCTGTACACACAAACATTGCCATGTTCCTCTATGTTTCAATAAGTTCCTGGACACATTACACTCTACTGTTCACATGTACACACACACACACATGTATTCCTCTCTTATCACTCTATGTATATATATATATATTTTTTTATAAAAAATATATATATATATATATATATATACACATAGAGTGATATATATATATATATATATATATATATATATATATATATATATAACCGAAACAACCATTTTATTAATCCAGAACTAAAGAGTACCCATCAAGTTACAAAAAGCTTCAGGAAAATCAAAGAAGCTATGAGAAAAACAGAAACAGCGAGAACTAAAGTAATGGATCATTAGTGTGAGAGCATCGAAGCAAGACCTTCTTCACCTGTCGTCTAACTTCAGATATCAACTGTGGAGGGGAATAAGTGTAAGCTTCGTAACGCCATTTATTTCAATTTTTCCACAAAACCCAACAAATGGCTCCGACAACCACCTGTTTAGCATGTTTCTGTCGCTTCCTCTACCAATTCTGGAATCGCTGTAGCATGTCTCCTCTTCTTGAACGAACTCCTAGAATAGATTGGTAATGCCTCCAAACCAAAGAAGCCAGATCTCCATCCCCAAAGAGATGTACTACTGTTTCTTCATTCGGGATAGCACAGTAGTGACATGCCGAAGCCATAGAGAAGCCAAGTTTTTGGATATTATCATCGTTGGAAGCTTGTTAAAGAGAATTCTCCATAGTAAGATCGACCATTTAGAAGGCATGCATTTATTCCAAATGTTCTTGAAGTGTACCTGCTGAGGAGATTGCCTTCGAATTTGATTCCAAGCCGACGTGATCGAGAACCTATTGGACGGGCTGGGTGTCCAAATGAAGTTGCCTTGCTCCTCAATAATGAAGTCATCTCCTAGTCTTCTTCCCCGAATTAGTCGCTTCCAAACATGAGAAGCAGCAGATGTAAGTTCGACCTCTTGAGGGTGAGTAAACGAACAGTACTTAGCCTTCATATATCCAGCCCAAAGAGAATTAGTTGAGCGCAATTTCCACCACATCTTAACCGTTATAGCATCCAGAATGTCACCCAACCGACGAATGCCTAAGCCTTCCTCCACTGTCGGCCTTGCCACCCTCTCCCAACGAAGCCACGATCTTTTAGGCATACCATCTTTCGAACCCCATAGGAAGCTATCAAACATATTTTCAATTCGGTTCAAAACCGAGATAGGCAGGTTGCTTGCCGATAGACAATGTACTGGCATTGATGAAAGAACAGATTTGATGAGAACTAGCCTGCCTCCATATGATAAATGTTTGTTGTTCCATCCCGATATCTTCGACTGTATTTTACCTACCAGTTCGTCATATATAGTAGCATTGCGTCTTCCTGTCATAATAGGACATCCCAGATAAACCATGGCAGTGTTTTGCATTTGAAATCCCGTCATTTGATGTAACCCATTAGCTTTTCTAAGGGATATCTTGTCGGATAGCATCATAGCAGATTTCGCAGCGTTAACCCTTTGGCCTGAGTTAGCTTCATACCTATTGAGAACCTGCATGAGCATGTGAACTGAACGCTTGTCAGCTCCCGAGAACATCAGCAAATCATCCGCGTAAGCAAGATGAGACACCCTTGGGCATCCTCTAGGAGAGTAGTATCCTGTGAATGTAGTGCTGTTGTTAAGCTGGACCAGAATTCTACTAAGGGCTTCAGAGGCAATAATAAATAGAGCTGGAGAAATAGGATCTCCTTGTCTGATACCGCAATGGCCATGAAAGAAACCCGATCTCCTCCCATTTAAAGGAGTAGAAAACCAAATATTGTCGAGCAAATGCAATATAAGCGTTCTCCATTCATCACTAAAACCAAATTTCTTCATGACCCGCAGGAGAAAAGCCTAGTTAATTCGATCATATGCCTTACTCATGTCAAGTTTAATAGCCAAGTTTCCTCCCCAATGCTTGTGATCAATAACCGAAACCATTTCTTGAGCAAGAATAATATTATCGACTATTTCTCTTCCTTTAACAAATCCACTTTGTTCCGGCGATATAATGAGGGGTAGAACATCAACTAGTCTTCTAGCCAATAACTTTGAAAATATTTTATTAACAAAGTTACATAAACTGACTGGCCGATAGTCATTAAATGATTTCGGATGCTTAGATTTAGGAATAGGAAGCAAGAATGTACTTGTAATAGATTTAGGTAAAGCAAAGCCATCAAGAAATAAACATACTGCCTCCATGATATCATTGCATAAGATGGGCCAGCACGTCAAGAAAAAATATCCTATGAAGCCATCTGGTCTCGAAGAACTGGCAGGGTCCAAGCTCTTTACAGTAGCTAATAACTCCTCCATAGTCGGCTTAGCAGTCAAGGCAATATTATCCTCATGAATTAGGATCGAAGGAATATGATCAAGATACTCTTCATCAACAGCAATATACGGAGACGTAAAGGCCTTACTATAATAATCATTAGCTTCCCTCTGAATGTCCTCAAGAGAAGAAAGAGTAGAACCATCCTTAGATAAGATATGATGGATATGAAGGCGATTTCGTTTGGAAGAAACACAGGAATGATAGAATTTAGTGTTCTTGTCTCCATCCTCGTCCCATTTGATCCGGGCTTTTTGCTTCCAGTAAGCGTCTTCAATGTGGAGACGTTGTTTCAGATTAGCCCGAGCCAGCATCTACTAAGGTCGAAGAGAAGGATCCTCCTCAAAATCCACCTCAATTGAAGTAACAGCATCTTCAGCTTTCTTAACCTCTTGGAATATATCACCAAAAGTGGCCCTACTCCATGACGAAAGAGCCCGTCTAGTAGCCCCCAGTCGCAGGCCAATACGGACGAGACTATTGATATGATCAACAGAGTTCCATACATCCTCAACCATTGATAAGAATGTATCATAATCCGTCCAAAAGTGTAGAAAGCGAAAAGGCCTAGGAGTAGTTGGCTTCTCACTCTCAATAGATAGTAGGATAAGAGAATGATCGGATTCTGATCTATTCAAATGTGTAGATGCGGAGAGAGGAGCCCATGCAAGCCATTTATGATCGAGAAGTACTCTGTCGAGTCTAGAACCCATCTTTGGAGACCCATATTGTCTGTCTACCCACGTGAAGCGATTACCAGAATATGGTACTTCCGAAAGACCCGTAGCTGCTTGGAACTCCACAAATTCCTTGATAGATACAGAACAAGGAGGGAGACCCCCAAACTTTTCCTCCGTACTAGTAATCGCATTGAAGTCACCACTGAGCAGCCAGAGAAAAGTCCAACGATGACGAACCATCAACAGTTGGTTCCAAAGGATCCTGCGGCCCTCCTTGGTATTGCTACCATGCACAGCCGTCAGTAAAGACGTCTCAGGAAAGAGAGAAGAAGAAACAGTAACTATGAGGCATTGATCTGAAGAGTCAACCACAGAAAGTAATACTCCCGAGCGTGCCATAATCCATATATTTCCTTTGGAGTTACTGACAGAGCTCTGAAACCCCAGTTTAAGTTGGAAAGAAAGAAGCTTTGCAGGCTGAACTTTAGGTTCTAGAATAATAACGATAGGGACTTTATTCGCATGACACAGGGATTTGAGTCTTTTAAAAGCCATCTGATTTGCAATCCCCCGAATGTTCCAACTAAGGATTTTAGTCATTAATGGAGGAGGAGGGTTGAGTATTTGTGACCTTAGATGCAGATCGGAGGATACGGGTGGTGGGTGGGGGAGCCGCCTTCTTTTTCTTCTGGCCACCTTGGCCAACTTGGGGAGCTTGGGGGGGATGGGATTGAGTCTCTTCCGAGGGGAGACCCGAATCGGGAAGGAGGCCATCAGAATCCTGTTCCTCCGGAGAGGGATTATCAGGCGGCTCAGGATTCTCAGTTTGATGATCAGCAGCTTCAACCTCGTCTGCCCAAGATCGAAATTCACCTTCCTCCAGAGGCTCCTGAGTGGAAGGGTTTGGAGAAGTCTGCAAAAGTGGAGACGAAGGTGATTGAAGTGGAGAGGGGGAAGGGGAGTTGACGGCGCAGGCATTTGATGTGGGGGGAGGCTGGTCAGGATTCGAGCCTCCAATTGCTTGCTCTCCATTAGCTGATGTGTTCTTCTGATGAACCATTGGCGGTTGGACAATAATGGTATGGATGGGTTCATTAATACCTTGATTAGAAATCTGTCCCTCTTCAACATCATTATTAATGACAGGCGCATTAATATGATGATTAGATGGTTCTCCTCATTCCAGGAGAGAAGTATTGTTAGCCTCCACCATGATTTCTTTGTTCTTCTGCTGTGGGGGGTTCGCAGAATTTGGAGTGTGTGTTTTGCACGCGTCTTTCTTGTGGCCTTGGTGTTTACAGATCGAACAGTAGGTCGGGATATGTTCATATTCGACTTTTTGGAAAATAGTGCGCCCATTAGGCATGTTTATACGAACCACCGGAGGAAAGGGCTTGCTAGCATCAACTTCAACAAAAACTCAAGCCGTGCTGGGACGGGAGAATTCTTCTGTAGCTTTGTCAAGTTTAAGCGGAGTACCAATGCCAAGCACTATAGAAAATAATACATTTTTGGCAAATAGCTGATGAGGAAGCCCTGGAAGAGAAACCCAAGTTGGAGCCAGTAGGGATTCATGAGATGCGTTGAAGTCCTTCGACCATCGAAAAACCCTCATGGGAGCGCGCGATACGTACCATGTCTCTCTGGCCCGAAGCCGAAGGAAGTCCGCCTCAAGAGAAGGACGGATAATGATGTGTTTAGGATCGATGACACCGACCTTAGCTTCGCCCGCGAACTGAAAACCCATGAAGGCTTTTCGGATCACGTCGATCGGGGGTCGAGCATGGGAAAATTTTCCAATTAAGGCAAACTGGAATGGTTGGATCAGGATTTGCTCATCTTCCTCCGAAAAGGATATGATGGGAACCCCCTTCGAGAAGGAAGGAGAGCGGATGGAGATCAGCTGCGACGTCGGGGCAACACCAACCTCCTCCGCAAAAGTTTTGGACGCCATGGAACCTCAGAAATTGCGACTACGATGGTCAAGTGATCCGATCGTAGGAAGAGACGCCGGCCCGGCCAAAGGCCAAGCCGGAGTCGGTAGAGATTAGGTTTCACAGCACGGCGCTCCTCTTAGGGAGAAGAGAGCGCATAATATATATATATATATATATATATATATATATATATATAACAAGTCAATTCTAGGTATACACACATAGCCTAGGCAACTAACTACACTCTAGGCCTATACAAGCCAACCACACAGTCACTAGGCATCCATGCCATACACATAGGCAATGAGCCATAGGCTATAGGCCATATATATATATATATATATATATATATATATATATATATATATATATGTGGATATATATATATTATTAAAAAAATATATATGTATATACATATATATATATATATATATATATATATATATATATATATATATATATATGTCACGCCCCAGAACCAGAATACTGGAGAGCGGGGGCAGACATAGCCAGCTACGTATGATGAAATGGAATCCATTTCATCATACGGTCACGGCTGTCTAAATATGTGAGGGTTTATCTACAAGCTATCGGTCTCTTTAAGGTCATAATTATCCTATTGTCTCAATCTCAACCAACTAATAATAATCACAAGATATCAGATCACCAAATATACAATTGTAAGGCATCCCAAACATTACATATCCAAATGATCATGAAGTTAGTCGTACAAAATATAGGGACTAGCAAGAGTTAAGTCATACATGATCAACCTCGAGTTGCCAATCATGATTACAGCCCGTAGGCAGACAGAAGTAAAGTGCATCGAGCTAACAAGTGCTCGTCGGCTAAACGCCTCAAAAAAAAATAATTTTACAACAGAGTGAGCAAAACAAAATAAAAAAAAAACCCACTCGTAGCCCGGGTTCCTTCTAGTCGCCACCATTGGGCTGGAGGTTCGGTAGATCCTCGGGAGCTGCTCCGAAATCTGGCCACACAAAACCTGCTGGGTCAACCCCAGAAAGAGCAAGTGCCACAAGGGGGCCACGAAATAAGAACAAAAGCCAGCAAATCAGTACAATAATATAATTACATAATAAGAGACAGTAAATTAAGAAAAGTGTGATAGGTGAATATAAAAGACAATCTTGTACAGAATCGATAAAAGACAGAACATATGGAAGGCATAACAGGATGATATACGATGAGATAACCATGGGACTATTCAGATAACCGGGTTACAACCCGTAAACCAAACAAGGACCGGGGTTGTAACCCTTCGTCTGAACGAAACTTGGATTCTCTCACCATTTATCGGCAAGGAAATATAAGAAATCTGGTCATGCAATTATTCATGATATAGAATTAAGATAAAGCACGAGTAAGCATGTCATGACAGAAATTGTACAGGATCAGGATAGGACAAGCGGGACTAGACTCCATCCAATCAATCACGGCCAAGCAATAAATACGGCTTGCTACTTTAACTAACTAGGGTTATCACAGGCCTAGTTACTAGCAAGATGCAATGAGAATTCCAAGTCCAGTTACCTGTTTGTTACTACCTGAGTGATCCCAGCAAGAAAAGGAAAAGATAGCAGGATATAGCAGACACACTGTAGTAAGATACATGTGTCCTAAGGTACCACACTCGACGGCGGGCTGGAAGTGCGCTCATCTCGACGGATAGCAACAATTCCCAAGTATATATATATATATATAAGGCCGGGACCAAAGGGGCAACGGGTAACTGGGAAATTCTCCATGAATTATTTGATTAATCTAGTCATTAATCCTAGCCATATTCAGTATGAATCCCTGACCGTGGGAAACCAGGGATTCATGCCCTAGACCTGATGCAAGACAAGACAGGTTCATTTGTACAAACACATTCACCGACGGTGTCCAGGCCATTTATTCTTGTCAAGTCGTGTTAGCCGTCACAACAGCATTAAGATAAATCATGTCAAGGTACTTGTTAGGAGTGCGCCACGATGGGCCACTATCATGTCAGGTTGGTCATGTCAGGAGTGCACCACTACGGGTCACTGCCGTGTTATGATAGTTCCTTGTCATACCATGCCATGTACAATAGTCATTCCAAACATATTAAGTAAAATCAAGTTCATGACAAAAGGCGTAAGGATATAAAATGGGCATAAAATATCTAATAAAATATCAATATACAGGACTATAGAAAAGCCAAGCTTAAAAAAATAAGACCAGAACTCCAAGAGCCTGTGGGTTAAGCAAGGGGTCAGGGGAGCAGCGTACGAAAAAGTCACGCACGCTGAGAGAGCAGCGTAGGTGAAAGTCACGCACGCTACAGGAAGCAGCTGCATGAAAGTCACGCACGCTCAAGGGAGCAGCTGCGTGAAAAGTCACGCACGCTACAAGGGAGCAGCTGCGTGAAAGTACGCACGCTCAAGGGAGCAGCTGCGTAAAAAGTCACGCACGCTACAGGGAGCAGCTGCGTGAAAGTCACACACGCTACAGGGAGCAGCTGCGTGAAAAGTCACGCACGCTCAAGGGAGCAGCTGCATGAAATCACGCATAGCTCAAGGGAGCAACTGCGTGAAAAGTCACGTACGCTACAGGGAGCAGCTGCGTGAAAAGTCACGCACGCTACAGGGAGCAGCTGCGTGAAAAAGTCACGCACGCTCAAGAAGACACGCTTCCAACAGG
>JANAVB010023996.1:16498033-16627986 GCA_029216955.1 Iris pallida
GTGTTGCTCTAAATAGGCTCAGATACCTCGTTTCGGACAGTGTATTCTCACAAACATTCAGATCCAGGCGAGTACATTCTCTGATTGTTTCATACTTGTTACGATTTATTCTTGCTCTAGATTACTTTACTTGATGCTGACACTTGTTATCACGAATTAGTACTATGTGGATCTTTCATGCGATGTTATTCCTTTATAGGATACAGGGTGTTTCGTGTTCGTGTACATTATCATGGGCATTGTATACTCCTGTGTTCGTGTTATTCGTATACAAATCGTGTGAAATCGTGTACTCTCATCTGCCCACATGAATCATTGTACAACTATACTTCGTGTGCAGTACATAACTTACTGGATCCTTGCGAATTAATTTGGGAGGGTGAGTAGGAAATGGTTATGCGATCAAATTCCCTATTGTAAACATTGTATATCCATTGTACCTTTGTGTATAATGGAGTCCCATTTTATTGTATAAACCCAACCTGTTTACATAACCATATTGTGCTCTAAATTACTAGTCACTTACGGTTCTTACTTATCATATATATATTTTCAGTTATCAAATCTCTCTCATGTTTTCATGTACATCTTCTTACAGTGTTTTATGTATCTTACTCTATTGCCTGCTTTATATTTCCTGCCATGATATGAACTGCATGAGATGTACTGTGCTCGTTCCCGTCCTGACTGGACCTGTTGAAATATTACAAATGATATCGAAGACTTCTGCCCAACCTACTATGGAGCCCAGCTAGACTATACCTGTGAGTTGGACCCACAGGAGGATCCAGCTCTAGCTGAGGACGTCATCCATATTGCTTAGACGAGATTAGTTAGGCTTTATCTTATTTCTTATGTCATTTGTATTGACTTCAGAGTTGTATTATTTTCTGGACGTTGTGATGTCGTGTCGTTAGACACTTTGAATTTCCTTCTGTTTGTATCTTCCTTTGAGATTTTCATATCTATGATATCGTGCTATTTCTGCCTTAGTTGCGATTGAGACTGTATTCTGTATTGTCACCTCCACTCGGAGTGTATATACTGCACATGTACCTTATATTGTTAGATGTTGTGACCTAGGACAGCGTTCTACCGCCGACACTGCGGCGTAGGCTGGACGTACCCACTTTTCGTGCCCTTACTCTAGGGTTGCGGGTCGTAAAATTTATGTTTATAGATGTCATATTATTCCTCCGTGCAAAGATGAGTTATACTGTTAACATGTTATACTTTATATCTGTTATACTGTTTAGATATTGCAGTTGACCTATACGACATTCTACCGCCGACACTGCGGCGTAGGCTGGACGTACCCACGTGCTCGTGACCCTAAACTGGGTGCTGGTCGTGACACGTTTTTATGGTGGCCCATGTAGGTCTAAAGTCTTAAATAGCACGATTTCGTAGTGGTGCTCAGACTTAGAGTGTTATTACGAGCCTGCTATTAGGATATAGTTTATCAGCTATATTAGAAGATAATCACAATTAGGAAAACTTCCAATCTTTTGATTACCATGACAATTCATTTTGCAATTACTCTTTGAATTTAATTGTCCTTCCTTAATAATATATTATCTTGTGTCATATTGACTTCTTTGTTTGATGTGTCTTCAGGATGCTACCAAAGATCGGGTCACAGCGCTCTAGACCAGCGGGACCCACAGCCACTTCAGAGAGGTACACTACTTTACGACCTTCTGCTACAGTTGCAGCTCCGGGGGTTGCTTCCACTACTTTTCCTATCCATGTGGAAGTGTCAACAGCATTTGGGGGTGCTCCTCCTCCGATTCAAAGGATCGTACTAGTTCAGCCAGAGGTGATTCCTCCACCACCTCCTCCATCGGCTGATTACTGCATAAATATTGGTGCTATTTCAGCAGATGATGGAGGAACAGAGGGATCAGACAAAGGCTCAGCTGAGGTAGGATGAGATAATTCACCAGAGCATCGAGAGTTCTCATCATTTGGCACTCACTACGGTGGAGAAGGTGGTTGTCGTTTAGCCCGAGGTTGCTCCAGTCCAGCAGTAGTAGACGAGGCCTGGTACTATTGTAGACTTCAAAAAGATGTCATCTAAAGAGTTTAAGGATAATGAGGGTATCTTTTTTGCTGACGATTGACCGAAGGATATTGGGCTGAGCTTGAAGCTGGCACCGATTCTGAAGAGCTTGCAGATGGAGGCGACCGCTAGTCAACTATTCGATATTGCCCTCACTTGGTATCGTACAGAGCCTAGGCTTGCCATGACAAGTTTGACTTGGGATGCCTTCAAGAAGCTCTTCAAGAAGAAGTTCTTTTCCGATGCAACTTTTAGTGCATTAGAGAGCCAGTTTTTGAGATTGGTTCAGGGGAACATGTCGGTGGATGACTATGCTGCCGAGTATTGCTGTTTGAGCCGGTTCGCGAAGAGCATGGTTCAAAGGCCAAGGGATCGGGCCCGAAAGTTCAAGAGAGCCTGAAACGCAAGGTCAGATCGCGCACGTCTGGGCATCGTACGACGACTTTCGAGGACATTCTTATGGATGCCCAGATAGTGGAGGTGGGCTTGGGCCTCAGGCCCAAGAGAAACAGCAATGCCATGGGTGCTGGCATCAACATCATCAGTTGTAAACTCCCTCATTTTTATGGTTTTTTTTATATTTTGCTTAAATAAAATAGCCACGATTTTTATATAAAAAGAAAATTTTATTTACTTTATATAGTCTTAGTCATGGCTAAGTTTTGCTGTATAGGCCGACTAGAATGTATGGCACGGCTTGTGCAGATATGTACCAGGACTAGCTTATTATCTTGTGAACCCTCTAAACTTATTTAAATTGATAGTTAGTTGATTACAATTTATAAAATCTCATTATTGTTATTTATTTAAAGTTTTAACATTTATTTATTGATTTATGAAGAATTTTTTAAAATAATTTTGTTTTATATAAGTAATATTAGTAATAGAAAGATCTATACTAAGTAAACATTTATATATAAAATATAATACATTTGTTAAATATATTTCAAAAATATTTTATTTATATATTTTTAGGTATAAGAAATTTTTCTTGGATATATAGGTTATATATATCCAAAAATTTAAAGCTTTATTTTAGGATATATATTTTTATTTTATTTTAGGATATATATATATATATATATATATATATATATATAATACTCCTTCGTAAATCGAGGACATCGAAAGGTGCGTATCAACTTTTTGGACGTGTGGGCTTTGACGGAATTCAAATTGGTCGCGTGTGCGCGACAAATTTAACCCGTATCCGTCAAAGAACGTCGTATCGGCCTTTTTTCGAATTTCTCAATAATTTTGTGCACACTCGTCAAATCATGATAAAACTTGCGCCATTGGACTAAAAATATTTTTCTGGTCCTGTGATCCAAGTTTGGTCTGATTCTGAGACCGTTGACCGGATCACCAGTTTGCGGGACCCACGATTCGATTCAACGGGCGATTTTGTACACGGCTCATCGAAATCCAAAATTGGATATACCGTTGAGTTCGTCTCGCAAAACTGGATCTGTAGACATATAGTTTGACAACTTTAGAGGCCATAGGATTTGGCACGACATTTCGGTGCAAAGCGTGTCCAACGACGGATATCGTTTTGACCCAAAATTATTATTTTTTGCTTGTGTCCAGAATTTGACTTTTGGATAGACGTTTTGGTACTTTTCTTTTATTCCAAAAATGTTGGTGATATTTATTTCAGCATCCGGAGACGTTTGCGGGAATTCTATACTTGCAGCCTCTTCTGTCTTGTTGATTTCCTCTACTAGACGTCGTCAAAACACCCAACAACCACCAGGCAAGTATACATTGCTATTATTTATTTTTAGCGTTTAATTACTTTGTTTCATATTTTTTAGTTTTATTTGTTACAAACTGTGCGTCCAAGCCATACTTGGCTGGAAGCGACTCAATTAGTCGTTTTCGTTGTTTTATTTTATTTGATGCATGTTGACTTAGTTTTAGCGGACTACCTTCTTATTATGGGATATCTTTATATCTCCATTGGCCATGACATAAATACTACATGGTTTAGATATTTTGCTAGGGCACGACTTGCAAATTGATTGGCCATCTCTATGTAAGAAGTCGTGTGACGGATTGATGGTCATAACTGCTATGACTAGGGTATAGAGACTCAAGCAGTTACAAAACTGGATAGGATATGGACATGACTTGGTCAGTATGGAAAATCTTGGGGGAGGATAGTTACTAGTGCGTATGGAAAGCCAAACAGGTAAACCATAGTCTCCGGATAAAACTATGGCGAGATATATTTGCAGATACCCTTTGACATTTTCGACGTTACTGCCGAATACAGATGATTGGATGACAGTTACGTACACATAGCATAAATCCCACCCATGAGCATGAAAGTTGTCCTCTAAATTGCACAATAGACGGTTAGAATCCCCTTTGCATATTTGTGTCTAGGATAGTCTTTTGCATATTATTTATCTATTCTGAAAGTTCATATTAGCATGATATTATGTATCTTGTTACGTCCATCTGAGGACCTGGTGATCTCTCCAGGTATAGACGTCGAGCAGGATCTCGAGGAGTACGGTTCAGGACTGGACTCTTCATTTCTAGCTGAGGAGGCCTCACAATCGGTGCCTATTTGATTCTCTTCTCAGTTGATGGACTTATATAGTTGATACTCTTTTTCTTATTCATTTCAGTTGATTTCTTTCAGTAGCTCGGTAGTGGATTTGTTTCTGTCTGATAGATATTTTACTTTTATATTCAATTGAGCCATTTGGTTTGTTATTTCTCTTATTTGTTATTGTGGATGAGATATAGTTGTTTCCTGTGACCTTGTTATATTATTATAAGCTGGATCTCTCTTATTGCAGCTTATGTATATAAACGTAGATTCCATATATTGGAGTAGTCTGCGTATACATACAACTAGCATGTACGTATTCCTAGTCCTACGTATATTGGGACTGGGGCATTACATCAGCACCATGCACCAGCCCGTACACATCTTCCGTAGTAGCAGCAGAGGGGTACACCTTAGGGAAGAGCATTCAAGGAGCCTGAGCCCATTATAGATGTTGTAGTAGGTTCTGTTCTTCTCGATTTCTTTCCTATTTTAGCATTATTTGACTTTGGTGCCACACATAGATTTGTATCTGTCTCTTTTGCTCTTAGATACAATATTGTTGCTGAACCTTTGAGTAGGACTTGCAAGATTATGACCGGGGAAGACATTATCATGGTCACTAATATTTGTAAGGGATAGAGAGTTACTTTAGGAGGATGGGATTTGAGTGTATGCTTGCTCGTAATGCCACTTCTGAACCACAATATTGTACTCATGATGGATTAATTGAGTAGGTACCATGGTAGAATAGATTGTAGAGGAGGTAGAGTTTTATTCAGTCCGCCGGGAGAGCAAGAGTTCGAGTTTATCAGAGGGGTAGGTAAGCAGAGGGACGGCTTCTGTGGAGATATCGTAGAAGGGAAGGAGTTGCCACATCCATTGATAGCAGAGTTCTTGGATATTTTCCCTAAGGAGTTACTGGGGATGCCGCTGGACAGAGATGTTGAGTTATTTATAGACTTGGTGTCGGGTGCAGAGCCTATCTCGTTGCACGTATATAGGATCAACAACAGTGAGTTGGCAAAGTTAAAGAAGTAGGTTATTGAGCTGCAGGATAAAGGATTCATCAGGTCTAATTATTTACCTTAGGGCACTATTATTCTATTTGTAGCGAAGAAGGATGGATCGATACACATATGTATCGACTATAGGACGCTGAACAGCCTCACCATCAAGAACAAATACCCATTGTCGAGAATTTATGACTTGTTTGATCAGTTGAGCGGCACAAAGGTATTTTCGAAAATAGACTTAAAGTCGGGGTACCATCAGCTGAAGGTGAAGACGAAAGACATTCTGAAGACCGCTTTTCGCACTTGATATGGCCAATATAAATTCATTGTTATGCCGTTTGGGTTGACTAATGCCCCAGTGGTGTTCATGGACTTGATAAATAAGGTATTCCATTAGTACCTTGACAAGTTCATTATGGTCTTCATTGATGATATCTTGGTCTACTCGAAGATGCCAGAGGAGCACGAGGAGCATTTAAGGATTATGCTACAGACTCTTAGGAAGAAGCAGTTATATGAGAAGCTATCAAAGTGTGAGTTCTTCCTGGAGCAGTTGGAGTTCTTGGGTCATGTTGTGACTGAAAAAGGGATCTCGGTGGACCCGAAGAAGATTTTAGCAGTTTAGTCTTGGTCCACACCAAGCACAATTGTAAAAATTCTGAGCTTTTTAGGTCTGGCAGGCTACTACTGAAAGTTTGTTCAAGACGTTTCCCAGATTACAGAGCTAATAACCCGACTCCAGGAAGGACGTGGAGCTTGTCTGGACCGAGGAGTGTCAAGCCGCCTTTGATGAGTTGAAGAAGAGGTTGACCACAGCTCCTATATTGATGTTTCCATCGGGGACAAGTGGTTTCACTATCTACAGTGACATATCTGGAAAAGGCATGGGTCGTGTTCTTCAGCAGTATAGGAAGGTGATTGCCTATGCATCCAGGCAATTGTGTCCTCATAAAAAGAACTACCTGACCCATGATCTAGAGTTGGCAGTTATTATCTTTACTTTGAAGCTGTAGAAGCACTACCTGTACCGAGAGCGTGCAGAGATCTTTACAGATCACAAGATCTTGAAGTACATGTTCACTCAAAAAGAGTTAAACATGAGACACATGCAGTAGCTACATCTGATAAAGGACTTTAATATCTCATTGAAGTATCATCCTGGAAAGGCTAACGTAATTGCCGATGTCGTGAATAGGTATCTGGTAGCTATGTATTTGACGGTAGATCGTCATCTATTGGCAGATCTGGATAGTTTGGGTATCGAGGTGATTGTTTCTGGGATAGAGATGCGGATGTGTGGTTTGTAGATTTAGTCTGAGTTAATGGACAGGATCTGATCAGCACAGATTATTGATGCAACTCTGAGGAGCATCAGAAAGTAATTTCAGACGGGGTTGTTGGATGATTTCTCTATCGCTGAGGATGGATCGCTGAGGCACGGTACTAGATTGTGCGTGCCTAGTAGAGAGCCTCGAGAGAAGGTTCTTTAGGAGGCACACCGTTCTCAGTATGCTATGCATACTGGAGCTAACAAGATGTATAGAGATCTGAGAGAGCACGTGGGATAGTATGGCATGAAGTGGAAGGTGGCACTGTTCGTATCCAGATGCTTGGTACACCAGCAGGTGAAAGCCGAGAGGCAGAGGCCATATGGTCAGATTCAACCATTACCCATTCCAGAGTAGAAGTGGAAACATATTACTCTAGATTTTTTGTCTAGACTTCCACGATCCCCAAGAGGAAAAGATGCAATTTGAGTCATCGTTGACAAGTTGACCAAATTGGCCTACTTTTTGTCGTTCAAGTTAGATTTATCTATGGAGAAGGTGGCTGAGATGTATATGCGACAGATCGTCAGGTTGCACGGGGTTCCTATGAGCATAGTCTCGGATTGGGATAGTCGTATCACTTCATACTTCTAGAGGAGTTACAGACTAGCTTGGGCACTCAGCTCAAGTTGATTACCGCATATCACCCCCAAACGAACGGGCAGTCAGAAAAGACAATTCAGACACTTGAGTATAGGCTTCATATTTGTGTGTTAGATCTCAGGGGTTCTTGGAAGGACCATCTCTACCTTGTAGGGTTTGCTTACAATAACAGCTACCAGGCTAGCATAGAAATGTCACCATTTGAGGCTCTATACGGATGAAAGTATCCTACTCCCTTGTCTTGGGATGGTGTTGGCGAGAGTGCTTTTCTTAGCCTGGAGATGATTATGGAAGCAGCAGAGAAGGTCAAGTTGATTAGAGATAGACTTTGGGTGGCACAGGACAGACAGCGACGTTGGGCCGATAGCCACCGGAGGCCGTTAGAGTTTGAGGTATAGTTTTAGTTCTATGGTTCGTGCTTGCTTGTGATTGTTTGGTTTAGGATGTTGTGTTGAGTTTTTTTTATGTTAGGTTGGCGATATGGTGTTCCTGAGGATTTCTTCGACACAGGGCACAATTAGCTTTGAAGGGGGCAGAAAGCTTAGTTCGCGATTCATTGGACCTTTCACCATTCTTGAGAGGGTCGGTGCGGTGGCCTATCGACTAGACTTTTTGCCTACGCTAGAGGGAGTTCACAACGTATTTCATGTTTCACAGTTGAGATGGTACATGGTAGACCCTAGTCACATATTGGATCATTCCGATATAGAGATGGGCCCTACTCTCGCTATCTAGAGCAGCATATAGAGATTATGGATCGTCAGGAGAATGTGCTCTGAAACTAGGTTATTCCCTTAGTTCGTGTCGTATGTAGTCATCACTCTCCAGGTGAGTTTACTTGGGAGAGGGAGATAACATGCAAGAGCCATACCCTTATCTCTTTGAGCCTTGAGGTATTGTTCTTCTTGTTCTTGCTTGTATTCTGGTGCTAGTTTTGTCTTTAATTTTGAGGACAAAATTTTTCTTTTGGAGGGTAGATTTTTCACTACCACAATCCTAAATAGGGCTACTTTTATCATTTCATATTTATTATTTTGTGTGTATAGCTATTTAATTAATTACATGTGATGGTTGGATTTATTAGTTGACTAGCCTATTTATTGGACCCTAGATTAGTGAACCTATTTAGACTACTCATGACACTTGGACCTATGTTTTAGGTTGGATACAACTAGACTCATTTAAATCATGTTAGGTCAAGATTAGAATTAGAACTAATCAAACACAGTCTAGAACTACCCTACATTAACTTAAGTGTTCATGACAACTAGAAGGGCACTTTGGACATTTCAACCTAGCTCGATTTCCATACTTGGACGGCCAAGAGAGAGGAATAGGCTTCCTTTTTTACATTTCATTTGGAGCTCCAAAAACCCTAGTTTAGAGCTCTACAAAACCCTTCTCCTTTCCTATTCAATTCTCTACCAAAATTCTACCAATCTCCTTTAAATCATCACTTATTATTTACTTTAGAAGGCTTGGAGCTTGGAGGACAAGAAGCACAAGGAGAGGAGGCAAATAGCTAGAAGGATTGTGTCATACTTGACATTTGTGTCCATTTTGGGTGTTTCATTGGGAATCCATCTCCTAATAGGTAAACTACTTGTCATTTCTTCTATTTTAGACACTATTTCATGCATGACACTATTAGAAAACCTACCCATGGACTAGAGGTACCCATAGGGGGAAGAACATGGCTCTAATGATCATATTGGTAAAAGTTACATAGTCTTTTTGTGCCATTTTTGGAAAATTTGAGGATGGCACACCAAGTGTTTGTCATTTGATTTGATAGACTAAATGGACATGTGAATGATGTATAAGGCTAGTAGTGTGTCTGCAAATTGATACTTATAGGTCGTGTCATGACACGGTAGGACACGAAATCAATTTAGAGGGTTTTGGCCTCTTACACTTATGGTGCACATGTCCTATTGCACATGACACTTGACACTAGCTTAGAATTTAAGTAATTATGTTTATATGGATTTATTAGACTTGCCTACAAAATTTGGTAGGATTCGGACAAGGTAAATGTAGGTATCTTGGCCATATCACAACCATATCGTAGATTAGTGCGATACAGGGGTGGTACACGCCAAGTGTTTGTATTTGCGTCAAAGTGCCATGAGTGTGTGTGTGTGTGTGTATGTGTGTGTGTGTGTGTGTGTGTGTGCTTGAGTGTACACACATATACCTATGTTGTGTGTTGTGTAGTATATGCCTACACATGTATAATTATGGGTGTGCCACATGTGAGGGCATATGTGTGATACCCACGTACTAGTGTGTGTGTGTGTTTGTGTTGGCTAGCCACATTTGTGTGCATTACCTAGTGTGATGCACATATGTGATATATGTGCCATGAAGGAGAAAATAGGACTGATTGTTAGTGTCTATGTAATGTTGCATGAGTGTAATGAGTTGTGGACAGTGTGTGTGGTGACCAATGTGGTAGTTGTGTAGATATGAGTGTAATATTGTGTGTGTGAATTATCTATGTGTGAGAGAGGGTGAGGGCAGCAACTACGTATAGTGTGTGTACCTATACATGTAGGGTTGTGTTGTGTGTGTTGTGTCAATGTGTAGTGACGGTAAGGGAAAAAGAGGCACGTGTGTACAGTCAAGTGTGTAGTGTATTTATGTATGTGTGTATAATAGAGAGAGATGGTGAATTTCCTCACCTACACAGAGGCTAACCTGTGCACATACGTCTGTGCACAGGGAGTGCACAAACAGAAAGGTTTTTCCCTCTTTGGGGTTACTTGTGTTCACAGGCAGAGGCATGTGTAGGGGCTACTACACACAGGTTTAGTTGTGAGGGAAGATCTACACTGTTGTGTAGTGTGCATATACACAAGGGTACAGGTGTATGGGGCGGGTTTGCATAGACCTATGTGTCGTGCACAAGGTGTAGGGAGTTTGCTCCCAGTACAAAAGCATGTACAGGTGATGAAGGGGGTTCTTCTTCCTTCTGTACGGCAGGGGGAGGCCCATGCTAGACCTGTGCACTGATGTGCACAGGTAGGAGGGAGAAATAAAGTAGGTAGAACTTGTACACCCTATTGCAGGGTGCCAAGTGCAGGGCCTGCACAGGGGGAAATGGAGGCTTGCACACACATACACAGGGTTAGGGAGCAAGGGCTTACCCTGTGCAATAGGCAGGGCCCTTTGTTGGCCTCAGGCCAGTAAGGTGCACTAGTGCACATGTGTGAGATGAGGCGCTATGCAGTTCAATGCACAAAGAATATATTTGTGTGGTATGGTGTGTGTGGTAGACACAGGTGTGCCATATTGAGTGTCAGTGAACACACAATATGTGAGTTGTGTGTGTGTTTGTCTGTACCAACACGCATATGTGAGATAGAGTATATGTGAGTGAGTGAAGATAGTGCAGATGTGTGTGTTAGTGTCAAGTGTGTATTATGGTGTGTTAGTGAGATGTCAAGTGTGTATGTGAGAGTCACAATGAGTGATTGTGATGTGTGTGTGTGTTAAAGAGATTAGGTGATAGGGTATTACCTATGTATGGTATACATAATAAGTAATAGGCATTACCTATAGGTAGGTAATATGAGATATAGGTTTACCTATGTAGGAAGGTATATAGGGTATTACCTATGTGATAGAGGGTATGTAACCCATTTGTAGGTTTACCTATGGGTATTAACATAGGTAAAGGGAATAGGTAAAGGGTAATTATGTAGGGTATCTCGAGATACCCTATATTAGGTAAGTTGCATAAGAAAAGACTAGGATAGTCTAGTATAGGTTGGTTTACCTTGGAATGACAAGGTAATAACCTAGAAACCTAGGTTTGAACTAATTTGACCATGGAGACCTAATATTGACCTAGAATTGAACTAGAATGCATATATTATTTTAGATATCCATGTATAGCACACCAAAACCCTAATTAATCATTGGTATCTCATATTTAGGTCTTTGTTATTCCACTTTAGGCCTTGATTCACATTTGTTGCTCAAGACCATAGGAGAGTACATTCTCTGACATTTTTTATTACCTTGATAATTTCTATAATATCGGTTTATAGTATTTTACTTGATTCCTGACACGAGTGTTAGGGTTATATACTAAAAGCATCACTTTTGTATTAACTTTATTTTCTTAAATTTTGAATGAGAATCATATAGGCAAATGTTTACATATTGTAATTATTGCAAGTGTTAATGCAACTGTCTGATATTCTATATTATAGATAATATGGTATGTGGTGTCACACAGAAGATCATATTATCAGTTTCCTATAGAATATATAAATAGTTCACAACCTAGATGGACTTCGACAATACATTTGAAAGGTTGTAGTATTATCTGGTATTAGTCTATCTTGACTATAAGTTTATACTAGTACACTTCGTGTGTATTGAACAGGACCACTTGAGATTGTTCTCTTTGTACTGTCTACATAAGTGAACAAATACCTCTGTTATTATGGATGCTTGTGCTCTTAATCCGGATATAATAACAGACATGTATATACAGTGTGCATTACTTTGGTCATAAAAGTGTGAGATTCATTATGGGTCAACAACCACTATAAATTGGATAATAAGATTGTATGTATGATGGGATATTGATTCTAAAAAGAATCCATATTCCGATATGTTGGGTTGATGATGTCTCCTTAAGAAGCTAATAAGGATTGTCATGTAAATCCTGCAGGTGGAATATATCCGACATGACAAATAAAGTTGAGTGGTACTACTAAAAGATAAAAGATGTCGATCAATATAGCTGTCAGTAACTTAATTTGATCGACAGACATTTGATATCTTAACATTAGAAATCGACAGTAAAAACCATAATATATTAAAAAAAAAGTCTGCGCAGAGCCAGACTTTGGATTCGAATTTTTTAGGACGGAGCAGGAAAGACGACCATAATGGTTGGATATTTTTTTCTTCTGTTTATTGTCAATTTACTTTTTCTGATTATGGATGTTTATTATTCTATCGATATTTTTTTATAAAAAACTAAGCCTGCATTAATAATGGACAACATGGACATAATATCAACAAGTAGAAAAACCCTCATTGTTAAATAACTAAGTGTAACACCCTGTTTTCTGAAATTAGGGTATTTTTGAAAATTTATTATTTTTATTATTTATTAATGGTGTTTTAGGCATAATATGAATTATGGTGATTTTTAGTGTAATTAAAACTATTTTTTAAGTCATGACTTATGACTTTGTGACTTACTAGCAAAACCTTAGTGTAAATCCTAGTTTTCCTTAACCTAGACGTTGCCATGACCATGTGAGCCTAGCCATAGAACATCAAATTAGTGATTTTTGCCAAAAGGGTATTTTGGTAATTTACTAGACTTTATTTGAGATTATGTGATTTTAATATTATTTAATTCTTGTTAAGTACCATGATTAGTCACTAACCTATCTTACCCTAATCTAGAGGTTAGCTACTAACCTAGAAGTTAGAAGATGGAAATTTAGTCAAGGGTTAAAGTAATGGAAATATCTTAGAATGCACTTTATGGATATTTTGCTTGAAACCCTCAAAAGTATCCCAACTTTAGCACCAAAGTCTTGCCTTCACCATGAAGGAAAGGACAAGGACACCCCCCCATGCCATGGCCGGCCAAGGATACCCCCCTAGTCCTACACCATTCTATATAATCCCATTGCATCATTCATGATCATTTTACATGAATTTTAATCCTAGAAAATTCTATTTTCTTCAAACACCCACAACTTGGCCATTTTTGATCTAAATTCACTCTAGTCTTTTGCATTGGGACCCTACAACATCAAGGGTGCTAAGGGAGGCTAGCAATCCAGAATTTGGAAGCTTTGGGCATCACCAAGTGGAAGGAAGCACACCCCCTCCTTATTGATTTTTCCTTGGAATTGCACAAATAGGTAAATGCCCTCAAACCTAGTTAAAACTCTATTTTTTCTTCATAAATGCATGCTTATAGGACTACCCTAACTGTAGGTCAAGTTTGGTGAAAATTAGAGTTGGTTTGGTGTCCGTATCGAACACGTATCCTAGCCTATAAACCCTTGTTTGGTGAAATGCCACAAAGGATTTGATTTTGTTAAAATGTAAAACAAATTACATGATCATGTAGCCCTAGACTTGTTGATCACGAAACACCATGACTGAGCACGTTTTCGTGCTGTGTCCGTGTCCAAAATGGATACGAACTCACTGCACGAGCACGCGCGCGCATGCCCTGCTACCACACCCTTCGTGCTCACTGCACAGAGCACCAGGACACGTGAAATTTGACTTGGACACGGGGGCAATGTCTGCGAGCATGCCCCCAGAGTTTCGTGTCACGCCGTGTCGTGTCGAGTGAGAAATCTCACTCGCACTGGACACGCACTGACTGTGCACCCGCGCGCGGGGGCCAACTTCGTACGTGTCGTGTCGCGCGGACACGACACTTGGGCACCTCGTGGTGACACAAGCGTGTAGCCCATCATGTGGCATACACAAGGACACGAGCACGAGATGTGTCGTGTCCTGTGTCACGAGCACGAGGCGCTCGACCGCGTGCACGACGCTGTGTACGCGTGTGTGTGTATCTGTGTTACCCAATTTGGGTTCTGCGAGTGTGGACACTTCAAATCGTGTCGTGGTGTCGTGTCAGGCCCCCTAGACACTAGAGGACACTTGGGGCATCAGTTACCAACCTTTAGGTTCGAGCCTTAGCTCGATTTTGTGTGTGTACATGGGTTTACCATGTTTACCTATGCACAGTGCTATTATTCCAGAATTTGGGATATTCCCAGTTTTTTGAATTCAAATTTCAAAACATATTTTGTTATGATTTATATATGTATATGTGTATTTTCAGTGTATGAATACGTAGTATATATGTTTGTGTGTGTGTAGGTGAGATTTGAGGATATGTAGTGGTGTATATATGTAGTTGTGTATATATATACATATATATGTATATGTGCACTGTGTTGTGTGTGTTTGGGGACTGAATTTGTCACGACCCGATCCCAACTAATTGGGTCGACTCGGATCATGCCCAGCCTGCACCGTTGTTGAGACGGCGGCAGTAAGCTGTTCAGTAGCAGGTAACCATACAACAACATTATAATTTATCACAACTCAACATCGGAAAATTTAAAACTTTATTAAACTTTTACATGAAATAAAAGATACAACTAAAACCATTTTTTTTATACATCATGAATAAAAGAAAACTCTAGGCAAACAGCTCAGCAATCTCGAATTCCTCGTCTTGGGATCGCGTAACAAAGCCTCATCAGTGATACCTAAAATGTTGGGTCTCCAGTCAGGAGGGAGCAAAGTACAATTACGAATATCCAATAATTCAAATAATAATTTGAAATTTGCAATGTTAAACAATTTGAAATACTTTAACAATATTTTTCACAATTCTACAATTGAAAACAGTGTGATTTGAGTAGGTAACGAACTATGACCGGCTTGGGATGATTCAATTATATCCTAATGATACGGTCCGGCCTATCCCCGTGTATATGAGGAATCAGCTCGCACAATCAATGATGCAATATAGGGGTATTGGTCATAGACGCTACACTACTCCCCCAATATCCCGAGTCAATCAGATTCAATCAATGAGTCAATATTCGAACTCTAGGAGAGAGTTCCGTGTAGCAATGTGGTTTAAAATTGCAATAAAACAATTACTAGATAAATTACCAAATAGACATAACTGCACTTGCCTTTGTTTTAGAATGACTGGATAGACGAGTCGGTACCGAAGAGGAACGTCAGTTGTAACTTCGAGTTCCTACAGTTGAGAACTCGACTTAGATCCTTGAATAACCAGACTAAGTGTGCTAGTTGCAATCTCTAGTAGACCTGTCCTAGTCAGGTTTTAAGTTGTATTTATTTACAGCTAACGATTACGTCGCAACTACGTGCGTTGATTAACCGGTTAATTGGATTATTTGGAAAATCACGAGAATCGATTACAATTTTGGAAAACTTTGTGTTTTCATAATATGTATATAAAATACAGTTTCTTTTAGTGACAAACAGTGAATTAATAATATTTTATTTATTTTAGCTAAACTCGTATTTAAGCCGTAAATTACGTCCTATCTACGAATATGAAATCAATCCAAAATCCACCCAAATCACATCCACCAGAAAAAGAAAAGAAAATAACTACGCTACACAAATACATGGGCACAGCTACTGGTCCTAGGGTGGGCTTATGCCCGATACATCTTTCTTTTACATTAAATAAGAAAATGACTGAATTATTAAATAAAATGCAGAATTTAAATGACTATAATATTTAGCCTAAAAATAAAATAATAAATAAAAGAAAACTAGGAGTCTCAGACTCGGTCCTTTTCCTCAAAATTCGGTTTATGCCTCAACGTCCGGTCGGACCGGTGCGTTTACATTTCGCCGGGGCCCACAGACCGGTACGGTCATCGCCCGAAAATCGGTTTAGAAAATTATTTTCGAAAGCCAGTTTTGAAATCAATTAAAAATATAATTTTGTAAAAATTGGGCAGCACTTCCTCTATTCCGGGACAAACCCAAAACTGGGAAGCGCCAACAAACACCTGCATAATATCCCAAACCAGGGAAAACCTATTTCCAACCAAAATGGTCCACAGAAATATCCACCAAAATTCCAACACCACAGAAATAATTCCCGAAAAGTCCGGGAATCCAATATCAACCAATTCACACCAACCCAGCAAGTAAAAACACAGGAAAATCAAACTAACGCAGCTAAACGAAAATTATAACGCAGCTATCCGGATTCCCGAGAGGGAACCGGGGGACCGATCTATCATCATCGACTCACGGGAGGGACGAATTACTCTGATTAACAGAAATTACCAAGATCCGTTGGTCAGGGAGCCGCGGGATAATCTCGGGAAAGGAATCCGAACTAAGTTGGCAGCAGGTAGAAGTTCTGAACAGCGACGAGAGTCTACGGACAGCGGGAACGCCGGCGGGAACAGCAAGGACCGCGGGAAAGGGCGCTGGACAGCGCAGCGAAGCACGCTGACGCGGTGGGACGCGGACAGCGCAGCGGGGTCGGGGTTCTGCCGGCGGGGGATCGCCGGGCTGACTGCGGCGGAGGAAGCCACGCGCACTGGACGGGGGAAGGCGCCGAGGGACAAAGGGGGCCGCAGATCTGGACGGGGGAGGCGCCGGCGGATCTGGCCGGAAAGGGGGCGCGCGAACGGGGCAGCGCGCCGGAGATGGTCGGGGTTGCGGGTCCCGGTCGGGGCCGGGAACACGGCCAGAAGGTCGGGGCCGAGAGGGGGTGGCACGAGGGGGAGCTCGCGGAGGCGGGCGGCGCTGGGGCGCAGAGGGGGCGCTGGTTGGCGCGAACCCGCGGGGAGCGGCGGCCGAGAAGTCGCCGGAGGGGCGCGCTCTCGCGGGGAACGGTGCGGACGGGGCTATGGTGGCCGAGAACGGGCGGTCGGAGCAGCCGAGAAGGAGTCGGCCGGACGCTCGGGGAGGACGGCCGCGGACAGGGGTTAGGTGAGAAGTGGGTTTTCTGTGATGGGAAGAGGAGAAGCTTCTCCTCTGATGAATTTGTGAGTAATAGGAAAGAGATGGGAGTGAGTTTAAGAGAGTGGGGAATGAGAGAAGGAGTGCGGCAACTATCCTTCTGCAGTAGGAGAACGTGGGGGTTATTAATGGGAAGAGTAGTGGGTGACGTTTGGAAAATGAATGGAGGAGAGTGGGGGAATATTAAGGGAGAGTTAT
Source organism: Iris pallida (assembly GCA_029216955.1). Classification (NCBI taxonomy): domain Eukaryota; kingdom Viridiplantae; phylum Streptophyta; class Magnoliopsida; order Asparagales; family Iridaceae; genus Iris; species Iris pallida. The sequence continues at coordinate 16,515,344 of JANAVB010023996.1, forward strand.
AAGAGGGGAAAAGTGGAAGAGTTGGGTTGTAACGTTACAAAACGTGTGGAAGAGGAACAAGTCCCCACTCCCAACCGCCAAGACCAAGTATTATTTTTTTTTTCTTAAAGATTAAACTAAAATCTGAATTTAGAATTAGAAAGAAAAGGTTTGGGCTCAGGCCTGGATCTGGGCTCGGACTCGGGTCTGGGTCCGAAAATCAAAAGTCCAAGTTATTAATATTTTCGAAATCATTTTCCACTCAAAAATGTTTAATAATATTAATATTAATAATAATAATAATAATAATACTACTAATAATAATTAATTACAAAAATATGGATTTCACAATCTTCCCTCCTTAGAAAATTTCGTCCTCGAAATTAAAGTAAGGTTAGGGATCAAACAGCTACGGGTACTACGCCCGTAACTCAGGTCCAACAATAAGAATTTTCAAGGCAGCCGTGGATGAGACGGTTTATGATATCATCCATGTAGAAAAATACAAAAGCGAACCAAAGTACACGAGGTTGATCAGACCATCATGCACCGGTTCTGATTAGACAATATATTAGTGGGTGCACCCAATAAAATACTGTCATGATCAAGCTTGATAAGGAGATAGCTTGCAAAACTAGGCTAACTTAGCAGCATTAGTCAAATTTAGAACGGAAAAAGAAAAGATAAGAAATAGGAGTTTAAGTGATGACTCAAATTCTGATTTTCTTCTCATCTCTGACTAGGCTTGCAACTGGTTTCTCTGGCACTGAAAGGTTGATTCCAATCTTCATCTCTGAATTATCCAAAGTGTGACTCGGATCTGGAATGTAACGTCTGAGCTGTGACGTAGAAGATGTTGCAACCTCTCAAGATTAGCTGGTAGAGCTAACTGGTACGCTACTTCCAACTCGTCCTAAACTTCAAATGGCCTGATGTACCTGGCCTCAATTTCCAGCTCCGTCAAAACTGATTGTTCCTCTGGTAGGAGAAACTTCACCAAATGCAATTTGGTCTTCTCAAAACCCACCAAAATCCAAGACGCAAAATCTCAATACATCTTCAAACATCTGGATTGACCTCTCTAATTGCTCGTCCCGCGGTACTCCATGAATCCGGTAGATGTGCCTCTCGTGCAATGCTGCCAACTTCTTAGTGGATAAACCAACTTTGAAAGTGTGCTGACTTAGTCAGTCAGTTTATTAAAATCCAATTGGTGCCCTTCCCTCCTTGGGAACAAGGCAATCCTTACTCAAAGTTCATTGTTATATGCTTCTACTTCCACTCCGAATTGTCCAGCGGCTCCAACAAACTTGTTGTTCTCTTGCTAATTTCTCATGTTGACAAATTCACATCTAATTTCCATACCTGGAATTGTCCTTCTTTATTCCATAACACCAATCAATGGAGGCATATTCCAATACATCTTATTATCTCCTGAATATATGGAATACTGAGACTGGTGCATTTCTTTCATCAACTTGTTCCTCCGTTTGTCAGCCGATACGTAAAGTTTCGTACCATTCTTCAGAGTTCCACTGCTGATCAATTTAGAAACCCTCAAGTGTTCCAGCCAACACTTGATCTCTAAGCCTGCAAAGTGCCTCGTTTTGAAACTACGTTCTCTTGATTTTTGTCCATCAGCCTCGAACTTCATCAATACTGAATCAGCATCCAGCTCCGTCCTTCTATCTCCAGGTAGTATAACCTCCAGTCCAAACTTCTCGATGTCTTCTAGCAGGTGCCACTCCTTAGCTAAGAACTTCGCCATCAGTATCGACCAAGTGCATCAGTGACCACATTAGCCTTACCTGAATAGTACTGCAGGTTGATGTCGAAATCCTTCATCTGCTTCAACCATCTTCTTAGTCTAACATTCAGCCCTTCCTGAGTGAAGACATATTTCAGACTTTGGTAGTCCGTACATATTTTTACTCCCTTTCCATAAAATCATGCTTCCATAGCTTCAAAGTAAAGATAATTGCAGTAAATTCAAATTAGGCGTGGGATGATTCTTCTCATGAGTCTGTAGTTGCCTACATGTATAAGCAATTACTTTCCCATGTCGTTGAAGAACGCAGCCCAGTCCTCTTCCAGAGGCATTACTGTAAATTGAAAACTCACCGGTTCCTGCGGGTAGCGCAAGGATTGGTGTAGTGGTAAGTCTCTTCTTCAGCTCCTCAATGCCGTATGGCAAACTTTCGTTCAGAATGAACTCTTCATTCTTCCAAGTGAGCTTCGTCATTGACTCAGCAATCTTGGCAAAAATTCTGCACGAACTTCTGATAGTAGCCGGCCAAGTTCAAGGATCTTTCGAATTGAACTTGGGGTATACCACTCTTCAACAACAGCTATCTTCCATCGAAATTTCTTCTCTTGACCACATGGCCAAAAGTCCACCTTGTCAAAAATCCACGTTCAGATAATTACCATAAAACTTCTTTTTCCTCAAAGTTTCCAAAACTTCCTCAGGTGTTCCTTATGCTCTTCTTCAGTCTTCAAATATATCAGAATGTTACCCATGGAGAAGATAAACTGATTCAAATGCTCATGGAAATCTCTGTTCATGAGATTCATGAACACAGCAGAAGCATTTGTCAGTCTAACGTCCTGACCACAGAAAACTATCCTTACTTGGTATTTGAACGCTGTCTTGGAAATGTCCTCCTTCCTGACTCTGATTTGGTGGTAGTCAGATCTTAAATCAAACTTCGAAACACCCTAACTCCATACAAACAGATTAAACAGATCCTCGATCCGGACAGAGAGCACTTGTTCTTTAGTGTATTGTAATCAATGCACATCCGTTGTTCCATCCTTCCTGGGCACAAACAAGATAGGTGTTCCCTAAGGTGAAGTTCCACCCTGAATAAATCCTAGAGCCTTCAGTTCATTGATCTGGTCCTTCATCTTCTATGATCTTCGAGTCTGAATCATGCCTTATTGTAGGAGACAAGGTCTGCTGGATAGGAAGAGAGTCCCTAGGTTGTGGCCTAACAGGTGTTGCTGGGATATGAGCTCTGGTTTGATGGAAAGATAAGGGGCAGTCCTTTACCTGATGTTTAGTAGATCCATATGCCAAACATTGTCCCAAACTCTTGCGGCAACTAACAGCCTGATGACCAGGCCTCTTGCAATAGTTACAAGCCCATAGCTTCTTACGGCAAGACTGCCGGAAAGTAGAGTACTTGATGGGACCCAAATATCTTCTAGATTCAGGGGTATCCTTCCTAGGACAAAAGTTCTGCTCTAACTTGGTTGGGGATAACTAAGGCTACATCATGACGTTCTTCATGTCTTCTCTCGTGATATTCTTCTGTTCCTGCTGGGCTTCAACTTGTGCTTTCTGGAACTCCAGGATTACTTAAAATAGGGTAACCATTTGGAAGGTGTTTGCTGGTACTGGTAGAGCAACAAAAATGAATACTCTACCAAGGAAATGCAATTCAGTTTGAGATGAGGTAGGATTCGCCAGTATAGAAAAAACTTCACTGGATGCATTATGAGGACGGACAAACAGCCGCGAGGGGAAAAGACCCTGGGCTTGGTTGAGGAGATGGGGTATGATCCGGGGATGACACCTCATCGCCAGCAGGATTGGTCTTGTCAATGGTCATTCTCTGGAAGGTTTAGGATGCAAACATAAGCAAGGTATCCTACCAGTCTATAATCAAACAAAAATATTTATTTATAATATATTTCGGTCCTATGTTGTGACAAATTGATGTTCTAGTGTTCTAATTATTTCTAGGTATGTTTTCCTAAGTTGTTGTTCGGACCTGCATGGGCCACCACTAAAAACATGTCACGACCCGATCCCAACTAATTGGGTCGACTCGGATCATGCCCAGCCTGCACCGTTGTTGAGACGGCGGCAGTAAGTTGTTCAGTAGCAGGTAACCATACAACAACATTATAATTTATCACAACTCAACATCGGAAAATTTAAAACTTTATTAAACTTTTACATGAAATAAAAGATACAACTAAAACCATTTTTTTTATACATCATGAATAAAAGAAAACTCTAGGCAAACAGCTCAGCAATCTCGAATTCCTCGTCTTGGGATCGCGTAACAAAGCCTCATCAGTGATACCTAAAATGTTGGGTCTCCAGTCAGGAGAGAGCAAAGTACAATTACGAATATCCAATAATTCAAATAATAATTTGAAATTTGCAATGTTAAACAATTTGAAATACTTTAACAATATTTTTCACAATTCTACAATTGAAAACAGTGTGATTTGAGTAGGTAACGAACTATGACCGGCTTGGGATGATTCAATTATATCCTAATGATACGGTCCGGCCTATCCCCGTGTATATGAGGAATCAGCTCGCACAATCAATGATGCAATATAGGGGTATTGGTCATAGACGCTACACTACTCCCCCAATATCTCGAGTCAATCAGATTCAATCAATGAGTCAATATTCGAACTCTAGGAGAGAGTTCCGTGTAGCAATGTGGTTTAAAATTGCAATAAAACAATTACTAGATAAATTACCAAATAGACATAACTGCACTTGCCTTTGTTTTAGAATGACTGGATAGACGAGTCGGTACCGAAGAGGAACGTCAGTTGTAACTTCGAGTTCCTACAGTTGAGAACTCGACTTAGATCCTTGCATAACCAGACTAAGTGTGCTAGTTGCAATCTCTAGTAGACCTGTCCTAGTCAGGTTTTAAGTTGTATTTATTTACAGCTAACGATTACGTCGCAACTACGTGCGTTGATTAACCGGTTAATTGGATTATTTGGAAAATCACGAGAATCGATTACAATTTTGGAAAACTTTGTGTTTTCATAATATGTATATAAAATACAGTTTCTTTTAGTGACAAACAGTGAATTAATAATATTTTATTTATTTTAGCTAAACTCGTATTTAAGCCGTAAATTACGTCCTATCTACGAATATAAAATCAATCCAAAATCCACCCAAATCACATCCACCAGAAAAAGAAAAGAAAATAACTACGCTACACAAATACATGGGCACAGCTACTGGTCCTAGGGTGGGCTTATGCCCGATACATCTTTCTTTTACATTAAATAAGAAAATGACTGAATTATTAAATAAAATGCAGAATTTAAATGACTATAATATTTAGCCTAAAAATAAAATAATAAATAAAAGAAAACTAGGAGTCTCAGACTCGGTCCTTTTCCTCAAAATTTGGTTTATGCCTCAACGTCCGGTCGGACCGGTGCGTTTGCATTTCGCCGGGGCCCACAGACCGGTACGGTCGTCGCCCGAAAATCGGTTTAGAAAATTATTTTCGAAAGCCAGTTTTGAAATCAATTAAAAATATAATTTTGTAAAAATTGGGCAGCACTTCCTCTATTCCGGGACAAACCCAAAACTGGGAAGCGCCAACAAACACCTGCATAATATCCCAAACCAGGGAAAACCCATTTCCAACCAAAATGGTCCACAGAAATATCCACCAAAATTCCAACACCACAGAAATAATTCCCAAAAAGTCCGGGAATCCAATATCAACCAATTCACACCAACCCAGCAAGTAAAAACACAGGAAAATCAAACTAACGCAGCTAAACGAAAATTATAACGCAGCTATCCGGATTCCCGAGAGGGAACCGGGGGACCGATCTATCATCATCGACTCACGGGAGGGACGAATTACTCTGATTAACAGAAATTACCAAGATCCGTTGGTCAGGGAGCCGCAGGATAATCTCGGGAAAGGAATCCGAACTAAGTCGGCAGCAGGTAGAAGTTCTGAACAGCGACGAGAGTCCACGGACAGCGGGAACGTCGGCGGGAACAGCAAGGACCGCGGGAAAGGGCGCTGGACAGCGCAGCGAAGCACGCTGACGCGGCGGGACGCGGACAGCACAGCGGGGTCGGGGTTCTGCCGGCGGGGGATCGCCGGGCTGACTGCGGCGGAGGAAGCCACGCGCACTGGACGGGGGAAGGCGCCGAGGGACAAAGGGGGCCGCAGATCTGGACGGGGGAGGCACCGGCGGATCTGGCCGGAAAGGGGGCGCGCGAACGGGGCAGCGCGCCGGAGATGGTCGGGGTTGCGGGTCCCGGTCGGGGCCGGGAACACGGCCAGAAGGTCGGAGCCGAGAGGGGGTGGCGCGAGGGGGAGCTCGCGGAGGCGGGCGGCGCTGGGGCGCAGAGGGGGCGCTGGTTGGCGCGAACCCGCGGGGAGCGGCGGCCGAGAAGTCGCCGGAGGGGCGCGCTCTCGCGGGAAACGGTGCGGACGGGGCTATAGTGGCCGAGAACGGGCGGTCGGAGCAGCCAAGAAGGAGTCGGCCGGACGCTCGGGGAGGACGGTCGCGGGCAGGGGTTAGGTGAGAAGTGGGTTTTCTGTGATGGGAAGAGGAGAAGCTTCTCCTCTGATGAATTTGTGAGTAATAGGAAAGAGATGGGAGTGAGTTTAAGAGAGTGGGGAATGAGAGAAGGAGTGGGGCAACTATCCTTCTGCAGTAGGAGAACGTGGGGGTTATTAATGGGAAGAGTAGTGGGTGACGTTTGGAAAATGAATGGAGGAGAGTGGGGGAATATTAAGGGAGAGTTATAAGAGGGGGAAAGTAGAAGAGTTGGGTTGTAACGTTACAAAACGTGTGGAAGAGGAACAAGTCCCCACTCCCAACCGCCAAGACCAAGTATTATTTTTTTTTTCTTAAAGATTAAACTAAAATCTGAATTTAGAATTAGAAAGAAAAGGTTTGGGCTCAGGCCTGGATCTGGGCTCGGACTCGGGTCTGGGTCCGAAAATCAAAAGTCCAAGTTATTAATATTTTCGAAATCATTTTCCACTCAAAAATATTTAATAATATTAATATTAATAATAATAATAATAATAATAATACTACTAATAATAATTAATTACAAAAATATGGATTTCACAGAATTCCTATTCCAGAAATCTGGAACACACCCCCCTCCCCTTCCTGTGTGTCCTGTCCCCCTCTCTCACTGTTCACTCTCTCTCTCTCTCACTCTAATTCTCTCTCTCTCACTTCCCTCTATATATATATATATGTTTGAATATATATATATATATATATATATATATATATATATATATATAATTGTATTAGAATTATATATATTGTGTCTATATATAGATACCTAGGGTATATGGATATTACATAGGCTATAGGCCTATGTGGTTGTTGTATGTGTATATATATATATATAAATATAAGGTTATATATAAAAAAAAATATATATATATATATATATGTGTGTGTATATATATGTATATTGTATAGATATGAAAACCTAAGTCACTAGCCTATGGCCTAAGTGATTAGCCTATGGCATTGGGGCTAACTCAAATTGACCTAGTGACCTAAACACCTACTAGTTGGCCCTTGTTGACTAAGGGTTGACCAAAGTCAACCTTAGGTCAAATTTGACCTAGTTAAACTAGAATTGACTAGGAATGACTTAAAATAACTAGTTTAACTAGTTTGACTAGAACCCTAACTAGTTTGACTAGTGTTGACCTAAGTTTGACTAGTTTGACTTTAGAGTTGACCAGAGTTGACCAAGAGTTGACTTTTGACCAGATTGACCTAGAATCATGTAGTATGCATAGTAGACTTCATTTTTACTATTTAGAATACATTGTGACTTGTGTTACTCTGATCAGGAGCCAGACACCTCTCTTCAGACAGCATATTCTCTACAGACATTCATACAGCAGGCGAGTACATTCTCTGACCGTTTCATACTTGTTCAGGCTTTACTTCTCGCTCTAGATTACTTTACTTGATGCTGTCACATTGGTAACACGGATTGGTACTATATGGATCTTTACATGAGATGTTATCCCTCTCGGGAGCATCGGGTACTTCATGTTACGTGTGTTTCACTATTATCATATACTCCTATGCTTCCATCATTCATGTGTACTCATGTGATCATGTACTCTCATGATTCACTGAGCCCTCATGTATAACTTCACGTATACTCATTTATGAGCCTCATGTGAAGTAATCATGTATAATAACGTAACTTGTCTAGATCCTTGTGTATTGATTGGGGAAACGGGGGAGTAGAAGTAGACATGTGAATAATTCCAAAGTAGTGTAATCATGTGCAAACTCAGTAGTGTAATTTTGTATAAATTCTAGCCATTCACATGCCTATCTTGTACTCTACATCACTAGTCACTTACAGTTCTCTATATACAGTAGATATTTCCTTACATCTATCTCTTTTACAGCGTATATTTCCTTTCAGCATTTCCTGTATCTTACTCTATTGCCTGTATCGTATTTCCTAACCTGATATGAACTGTGTGAGATGTTTTGTACTCATTCCTGTCCTGGCTGGATCTGTTGAAAATATTACAGAGGATGAGGACGAGGCATGGGTGACTACATATTATGGAGCAGGACTAGATGACACTTGTATTGAGGACCCTCAGCAGGATCCACCTGCAGCTGAGGATGTTGCTCCAGTAGTCTAGACCAGTTTAGCTAGACAGTCTTTTCTATATTACTTTTTGTCTCACATTTTGAGTTGTATTTTGAGATGTGGAGATGTATAGACTCTTAGACTTATTGTATTATGAGTTGACATTCTGGATGTTATGTATCCTAGACACTTAAACTTATTTTATCTATGCTATTGTTCTCCTTGAGTTACTATCTATCTATCTGTCTTTCATCTTCTACCTTAGATGTGATTGAGACTGTATATTGTGATGTCACCTCCATTCGGAGAGTATAAACTGTACAGGTACCTTTATATTGTTAGATGATTGACCTAGGACAGCGTTCTACCGCCGACACTGCGGCATAGGTTGGACGTACCCATATCTCGTGCCCTTACTCTAGGGTGCGGGTCGTGACACGTTTTTAGTGGTGGCCCATGCAGGTCCAGTTTATGTGGTGGTATTCGAACTAGAGTATCGCCACAGCCTGCAGTAGGAAATAGGATGTAGTTTCGAGGTACTCAATCACATTAGGAAAAACTCTTATCTAAATCTCTGCTATCTATATTCTTGCTGATATTGTTTTCTTTTGAAATAAACTGTCCCCTTTGACTATATCGTTTCTTCTCCGTATTGATTTTTCTGTTGATCTGTCTTCAGGATGATGGAGACACGATCGCAGCGTCTCGGTCCAGGTGACACCACTGAGAGGTCTGCCACCTCTCGTCCAACTCACCAGGACCCGGGGACCACAGCTCTCCTTACTCCAGCTCATATGGAAGCTTCTGCCATATTTGGGGGTGCACCTCTACGTATTCGGGGGACCATCCCAGCTACCCCGGACATGCCTCCCCCGCAGTTTCGTCAGCCACAGTTTCAGCAGCACCAGCCGCAGTTCCAGCCGCCGATGCCATCTGGATTAGTGGATGCTGCACAGATATTTTCATACTTCCAGCATTTCCTAGAGACGCAGCAGGCCCAGCAGCAGCGTCAGACAGCGGAGTTTACCAGGGGCATAGATGAGGCCCATCAGCTGGCTAGAGCGACGGTAGAGAGGTTGGCTGTCCAGCCACATGGAGGAATGGGACAGCCGCGACAGCAGAGGATTTCGGGCATTCAGGACTTCAAGAAGATGAACCCTAGGGACTTCTTGGGGACAGAAGGGATTCTTTATGCTGATGACTGGATTGAGCACATTGAGGAGATCTTCCGACTGGCGGAAATACCAGCCGAACTCCAGATAGAGGCAGCAGCCAGCCAGATGCAGGATCTTGCCCGTACCTGGTATCAGACGGACCCGAGAGTAGGCACTCCAGGGCAGACATGGAGAGCTTTCAAGGAGCTCTTCAAGGGAAAGTTTTTCCCGGATCAGGCAGTCGGTGCTTTGGAGACCCAGTTCGAGAACCTGGTTCAGGGGAACCAGACTGTAGAGGAGTATTCTGGTGAGTTTTGCCGATTGAGCAGATTCATGGAGGGCCTTAGCGAGACAGCGAAGGCGAGGAGGTTCAGGAAGGGCTTGGCCAAGGAGGTCAAGTCCTTGACCAAGAGTGACAAGAACACCACTTTTGAGGAGATCCTATCAGGAGCGATGGCGGCTGAAGATGATCTTGAGCTGAAGCTCAAGAGGGGCCGCGACACCCAGGGAGCTGGCAGCAGTGGAGGACAGGCCAAGAGGCCTCATTTTCAGCACCAGCAGTAGAGGCCATTCCAGCAGCAGAGGCCGTTCCAGCAGGTGCAGCAGCAGCCGAGGCACCAGCAGCAGGCACCCAGGCAGCAGGTCGTCAGTTGCACTTTCTGAAAGAAGTAGGGTCATGGATGGAATGACTGCAGAAAGAGGCTTGGCAGGTGTCTACTATGTGGTTCTGGAGACCACCAGCTGAGGGAGTATCCCATGTCTTCGGGACGACCAGTTCAGGGAGGCGGAGCCAAGGCTCCGGCAGGGCAGAAGAAGGGACCTTTGCCGACTCAGCAGCAGAGGTTCACCCAACATCAGGCCAGGGGTGGACAGCAGGGGCGAGCCTATGCCATGGCAGCAGAGGATGTCGAGGTTACTGGAGAGCTGATAGCAGGTTCTATTTTTCTCGACTCTATTCCAGCTTATGCATTGTTCGATTCTGGGGCTTCCCATAGCTTTGTATCAGTATCTTTTGCGATTCGACATCATGTTATATCTGAATCGTTGCCTAGGACTTGCAAGATCATGACCGGGGGTGGCATTATCCTCGTTCGTGATATTTACAAGGGACGGAGAGTAGTTTTGGAAGGCCGAGAGTTGGATGTGTGTTTGCTCGTAATGCCACTACCGAACTACGATATTGTACTCGGTATGAATTGGTTGAGCATGCACCATGCCAGCATAGATTGCCGCAGGGGTAGAGTTCTGTTCAGAGCGCCAGGAGAGCCAGAGTTCGTATATTCCCGACGGCAGGCAGAGCAGACTAATGGAGTTTTCTGTGGAGCTTCAGTCGAGGAGCAGCCAGCTCCACATCCATTGATAGCTGAGTTCATAGACGTATTTCCAGAGGAGTTGCCTGGGCTTCCACCAGACAGAGACATTGAGTTCTCGATAGACTTGGTTCCAGGTGCGAAACCCATTTTTCAGCACGTCTATCGAGTGAACAACAGCGACCTGGTGGAATTGAAGAAGCAGGTGGATGAGTTGCAGGACAAGGGCTTCATCCGCTCTAGTTCTTCACCTTAGGGTGCACCGGTACTCTTTGTACCGAAGAAGGATGGGTCGGTACGGATGTGTATTGACTACAGGGCACTCAACAGTCTGACGATCAAGAACAGATATCCACTGCCGCGGATCGACGATCTCTTCGATCAGTTGAGCGGAGCTCGGGTATTCTCGAAGATTGATCTGAGGTCAGGCTACCATCAGGTAAAGGTGAAGAGGGAGGATATCCCGAAGACGGCATTCAGGACACGGTACGGCCAGTTCGAGTTTATGGTGATGCCGTTTGGGTTGACTAATGCTCCGACGGTGTTCATGAACTTGATGAACAAGGTGTTCCACCAGTACTTAGATAAGTTCGTGGTGGTGTTCATCAACGACATCCTGGTGTACTCGAAGACAGAGGAGGAGCATGAGGAGCACTTGAGAGTGGTCCTGGAGACTCTCAGGCAGGAGCAGCTTTACGACAAGCTCTCAAAGTGCGAGTTCTTCCTAGACAGAGTTGACTTCCTGGGTCATGTAGTGACTGGAGATGGGATCTCAGTCGACCCAAGGAAGATATCAGCAGTTGATGCTTGGGCAGCGCCGACGTCAGTGGCAGAGATCAAGAGCTTCCTGGGATTGGCAGGCTACTACAGGAGGTTCGTCCAGGATTTCTCCCGGGTTGCAGAGCCGTTGTCTAGGCTGACCCGAAAGGATACAGAGTTTCTCTGGTCAGAGGAGTGTCAGGCCGCTTTCGATGAGTTGAAGAAGCGGTTGACGATAGCCCCGATTCTGACATTGCCATCAGGATCAGGTGGGTTCACTATCTACAGTGACGCCTCGGGAAAGGGTTTGGGTTGTGTCTTGCAGCAGCATGGGAAGATGATTGCCTATGCTTCCAGGCAGTTACGTCCCCATGAGAAGAACTACCCTACCCATGATTTGGAGTTGGCGGCAGTTATCTTTGCTCTGAAGCTGTAGAAACACTATTTGTATGTAGAGCGCGTGGAGATATTTACAGACCACAAGAGCTTAAAATACGTGTTTACGCAGAAGAAGCTGAACATGAGACAGCGCAGATGGCTGGAGCTGATGAAGGACTTTGATATTCTACTGCAGTATCACCCAGGAAAGGCCAACGTAGTTGCCGATGCTTTGAGCAGATATCCGACAGCTATGTGCTTGACGATGGATCGTCACTTGTTAGTGGACTTGGAGAGCCTTAGGATCGAGGTGATTGTGCCGGGAGTGAAGATGCAGATATGGGGCCTCCAGATTCAGTCAAACTTGATTAATAGGATCAAGTCGGCTCAGTTCGATGACGTTTCTCTACGATGCATCAGGGAGCAGGTCAGACAGGGATTTGCGGACGATGAGTTCACTTTGGCAGGAGATGGCGCATTGAGGCACGGTTCCAGACTGTGTGTGCCCAGTGGAGACTTTCGGGAGCAGGTTATGCAGGAGGCCCACCGTTCTCAGTACTCGATACATCCGGGAGCCAACAAGATGTATAGGGATCTGAGAGAGCATGTATGGTGGAGTGGGATGAAGCGCGAGGTAGCACACTTCGTAGCAAGGTATTTGATCTGCCAGCAGGTCAAGGCAAAGAGGCAGAGGCCAGGAGGACTGTTGCAGCCATTACCCATTCCGGAGTGGAAGTGGGAGCACATTACGATGGACTATATTTCGGGATTGCCGCGTACTCCAGGAGGGAAGGATGCAATTTGGGTCATTGTCGACAGGTTGACCAAATCGGCCCACTTCTTGCCATTCAAAGTGGGTTTGTCTACCGAAAAGCTATCAGAGATGTATATGAGGCAGATAGTCAGACTTCATGGGATTCCAGTGAGCATTGTATCGGACCGAGACAGTCGTTTCACTTCACATTTCTGGAGGAGCTTACATATTAGCTTGGGCACTCAGCTCAAGTTTAGTACTGCATACCACCCGCAGACAGATGGACAGTCAGAGCGGACCATTCAGACACTGGAGGACATGTTGCGAACTTGTGTCCTGGACTTTGGAGGATCTTGGGAGAGTCACCTGCACTTAGTAAAATTTGCATACAACAACAGCTTTCAGGCCAGCATTAAGATGTCCCCTTTCGAGGTACTGTACGGGCGTAGATGTCGTACACCCTTGTCTTAGGATGATATAGGGGAGCGAGTTTTATTGGGGCCTGAGATGGTTGTAGATGCAGCAGAGAAGGTGAAGCTTATCAGAGATCGACTTTGCGTGGCGCAGGACAGACATCGGCACTGGGCCGATAGCCACCGTAGACCTTTGGAGTTTGAGGTACAGTTTAGAGATTGGATGAGAATTAGGTTGTCTTGTTTGTGTTTTGTTAATCATGTTTGTTTATCATAATTAAATTGAGACCTTATTTGTGATTAGGTCGGGATCAGGTATTTTTGAGGATATCTTCGATACGTGGCACGATAAGTTTTGGTGGAGGTGGAAAGCTTAGCCCGCGTTTCATCGGCCCTTTCGTTATCAGCGGGAGAGTCGGTGACGTGTCTTACAGGCTAGACTTACCACCAGCATTGGTAGGAGTCCACAACGTATTTTACGTGTCACAATTGAGACGGTACGTGGCAGATCCTAGCCATGTACTTGATCATTCCGAGATCGAGGTGGGTCCTACTCTTCGTTATCCAGAGCAGCCTGTTGAGATTCTGGATCGACGGGAGAAGGCATTGAGGAACCAGACGATACCATTGGTTCATGTCGCATGAAGGCATCATTCTCCAGGAGAGTCCACCTGGGAATGGGAGGATGAGATGCGCGAGCGATACCCTTATCTATTTGTACCCTGAGGTATGATTTCTATCCTTCTCACCAGTTTCAGTTTCGTCTTTAAATTTCGAGGACGAAATTATTGTTAGGAGGGTAGACTTGTAACACCATATTTTCTGAAATTAGGGTATTTTTGAAAATTTATTATTTTTATTATTTATTAATGGCGTTTTAGGCATAATATGAATTATGGTGATTTTTAGTGTAATTAAAACCATTTTTTAAGTCATGACTTATGACTTTGTGACTTACTAGCAAAACCTTAGTGTAAACCCTAGTTTTCCTTAACCTAGAAGTTGCCATGACCATGTGAGCCTAGCCATTGGCTTAGAACATCAAATTAGTGATTTTTGCCAAAAGGGTATTTTGGTAATTTACTAGACTTTATTTGAGATTATGTGATTTTAATATTATTTAATTCTTGTTAAGTACCATGATTAGTCACTAACCTATCTTACCCTAATCTAGAGGTTAGCTACTAACCTAGAAGTTAGAAGATGGAAATTTAGTCAAGGGTTAAAGTAATGGAAATATCTTAGAATGCACTTTATGGATATTTTGCTTGAAACCCTCAAAAGTATCCCAACTTTAGCACCAAAGTCTTGCCTTCACCATGAAGGAAAGGGCAAGGAAACCCCCCCCCATGCCATGGCCGGCCAAGGACACCCCCCCAGCCCTACACCATTCTATATAATCCCATTGCATCATTCATGATCATTTTACATGAATTTTAATCCTAGAAAATTCTATTTTCTTCAAACACCCACAACTTGGCCATTTTTTATCTAAATTCACTCTAATCTTTTGCATTGGGACCCTACAACATCAAGGGTGCTAAGGAAGGCTAGCAATCCAGAATTTGGAAGCTTTGGGCATCACCAAGTGGAAGGAAGCACACCCCCTCCTTATTGATTTTTCCTTGGAATTGCACAAATAGGTAAATGCCCTCAAACCTAGTTAAAACTCTGTTTTTTCTTCATAAATGCATGCATATAGGACTACCCTAACTATGGGTCAAGTTTGGTGAAAATTAGAGTTGGTTTGGTGTCCGTATCGGACACGTATCCTAGCCTATAAACCCTTATTTGGTGAAATGCCACAAAGGATCTGATTTTATTAAAATGTAAAACAAATTACATGATCATGTAGCCCTAGACTTGCTGATCACGAATGACTGAGCACATTTTCGTGCTGTGTCCGTGTCCAAAATAGACACGAACTCACTGCACGAGCACGCGCGCGTATGCCCTGCTACCACACCCTTCGTGCTCACTGCACAGAGCACCAGGACACGTGAAATTTGACTTGGACACGGGGAAAATGTTTGCGAGCATGCCCCCTGAGTTTCGTGTCGTGCCGTGTCGTGTCGAGTGAGAAATCTCACTCGTACTGGACACTTACTGACTGTGCACACGCGCGCGGGGGCCAACTTCGCGCGTGTCGTGTCGCACGGACACGACACTTGGGCACCTCATGGTGACACGAGCGTGTAGCCCATCATGTGGCATACACGAGGACACGAGCACGAGATGTGTCGTGTCCTGTGTCACGAGCACGAGGCGCTCGATCGCGTGCACGACGCTGTGTACGCGTGTGTGTGTATCTGTGTTACCCGATTTGGGTTCTGCGAGTGTGGACACTTCAAATCGTGTCGTGGTGTCGTGTCAGGCCCCCTAGACACTAGAGGACACTTGGGGCATCAGTTACCAACCTTTAGGTTCGAGCCTTAGCTCGGTTTTGTGTGTGTACATGGGTTTACCATGTTTACCTATGCACAGTGCTATTATTCCAGAATTTGGGATATTCCCAGTTTTTTGAATTCGAATTTCAAAACATATTTTGTTATGATTTATATATTTATATGTGTATTTTTAGTGTATGAATACGTAGTATATATGTATGTGTGTGTGTAGGTGAGATTTGAGGATATGTAGTGGTGTATATATGTAGTTGCATATATATATACATATATATGTATATGTGCACTGTGTTGTGTGTGTTTGGGGACTGAATTCATGTTCCAGAAATATGGAACACACCCCCCTCCCCTTCCTGTGTGTCCTGTCCCTCTCTCTCACTGTTCACTCTCTCTCTCTCACTCTAATTCTCTCTCTCACTTCCCTCTCTCTATATATATATATGTTTGAATATATATATATATATATATATATATATATATATATATATATATATATATATATATATATATATAATTGTATTAGAATTATATATATTGTGTCTATATATAGATACCTAGGGTATATGGATATTACATAGGCTATAGGCCTATATGTGGTTGTTGTATGTGTATATATATATATATATAAGGTTATTTATATATATGTGTGTGTATATATATATATATTGTATAGAGATGAAAACGTAAGTCACTAGCCTATGGCCTAAGTGATTAGCCTATGGCATTGGGGCTAACTCAAATTGACCTAATGACCTAAACACCTACTAGTTGGCCCTTGTTGACTAAGGGTTGACCAAAGTCATCCTTAGGTCAAATTTGACCTAGTTAACCTAGAATTGACTAGGAATGACCTAAAATAACTAGTTTAACTAGTTTGACTAGAACCCTAACTAGTTTGACTAGTGTTGACCTAACTTTGACTAGTTTGACTTTAGAGTTGACCAGAGTTGACCAAGAGTTGACTTTTGACCAGATTGACCTAGAATCATGTAGTATGCATAGTAGACTTTATTTTTACTATTTAGAATACATTGTGACTTGTGTTGCTCTGATCAGGAGCCAGACACCTCTCCTCAGACAGCATATTCTCTACAGATATTCATACAGCAGGCGAGTACATTCTCTGACTGTTTCATACTTGTTCAGGCTTTACTTTTCGCTCTAGATTACTTTACTTGATGCTGTCACATTGGTAACACGGATTGGTACTATATGGATCTTTACATGAGATGTTAACCCTCTCGGGAGCATCGGGTACTTCATGTTACGTGTGTTTCACTATCATCATGTACTCCTATGCTTCCATCATTCATGTGTACTCATGTGATCATGTACTCTCATGATTCACTGAGCCCTCATGTATAACTTCACGTATACTCATTTATGAGCCTCATGTGAAGTAATCATGTATAATAACGTAACTTGTCTAGATCCTTGTGTATTGATTGGGGAAACGGGGGAGTAGAAGTAGACATGTGAATAATTCCAAAGTAGTGTAATCATGTGCAAACTCAGTAGTATAATCATGTATAAATTCTAGCCATTCACATGCCTATCTTGTACTCTACATCACTAGTCACTTACAGTTCTCTATATACAGTAGATATTTTCTTACAGCTATCTATTTACAGCGTATATTTCCTTTCAGCATTTCCTGTATCTTACTCTATTGCCTGTATCGTATTTCCTAACTTGATATGAACTGTGTGAGATGTATTGTGCTTGTTCTTGTCCTGCCTGGACCTGTTGAAAATATTACAGAGGATGAGGACGAGGCATGGGTGACTACATATTATGGAGCAGGACTAGATGACACTTGCGTTGAGGACCCTCAGTAGGATCCACCTGCAGCTGAGGATGTTGCTCCAGTAGTCTAGACCAGTTTAGCTAGACAGTCTTTTCTACATTACTTTTTGTCTCACATTTTGAGTTGTATTTTGAGATGTGGAGATGTATAGACTCTTAGACTTATTGTATTATGAGTTGACATTCTGGATGTTATGTATCCTAGACACTTAGACTTATTTCATCTATGCTATTGTTCTCCTTGAGTTACTATCTATCTATCTGTCTTTCATCTTCTACCTTAGATGTGATTAAGACTGTATATTGTGATGTCACCTCCATTCGGAGAGTATAAACTGTACAGGTACCTTTATATTGTTAGATGATTGACCTAGGACAGCGTTCTACCGCCGACACTGTGGCGTAGGCTGGACGTACCCATGTCTCGTGCCCTTACTCTAGGGTGCGGGTCGTGACACTAAGTGGGAGAGAAAATTTATTTAGTATAAATCCCTTGGTCTCTATTACTGGTTTTAGGAGATGTAATTATATTTGCGTGTTGGCTTTAGTGCCTTTCTCCATATTGGATGAGTATAATTATGGATCACCATTACAAACTTCTTTAGGGATAATTATAGAAAGTTACCTAATATGTGTTCACTTCTCCATCGGAAGGAACTCATTACAAGATAATAGACTTAGTATTAAGTAATGGTATACACTTAGATACAAATAATGGTATCCTTTCCATCGGAGTCACTGCTATTATTTGTATGACCAGACAAGACTAACAACTTAATTTTATTTGTCATAAAGTTATGTTGACATGATAGTAAAATTAGTAGAAAAAACCTACTTGAACAAACTTAAATTTGTATACGTCCACACTATCGTGTCATGCTAAATTTATGGTGTTCAAGGTGTTGGTGAATTTCTTATATTGTTTTGAGGGAATCAATATTTAATTAATTCAAAAGTTTTTTGACCTATATAATTTTTATTTATGTGATTCTCAAGATTTCAAAAAAGGGTTCTTTTAGCCACTAACGGTGATTCTTAAAGAAAATAAACTTACTAGACCTAATTATATTGACAGGAAACATAATTTGGACATTATCCTAACTACTGAAGAGTACAAATATGTACTCAATGTGGAAGGCCCACCTAAGCCTGATGCTAATTCTGATGAAGAGATCAAAGAGACTTATAAGAAGTGGATAAAGGCAGATAAGATGGCACAATATTACATTCTGGCATCTATGTCAAATGTACTACAATATCAGCATCAGCCTATGGCCACAGCTTATGTTATGATGTATAACCTCAAGGAACCCTTCAAACATTAGAGTAAAGCAGCTAGGCAGTTTTCTATGAAGTGTTTGATTAATACAAAAATGGCTGAAGGTACGCTAGTAAGGGATCATGTTCACAAGATGATTGGTCATCTGAATGAGATGGAGATCCTTGGAGCTGAAATTGATGGAGAATCCCAGGTCAATATTATTTTCGGGACTCTACCTAAAAGTTTTGACAATCTTTGACTTAACTACAACATGAACAAAAGGTTGTATAGTTTGGCAGAATGTGCAAAAGAGCTACAAGATGCTGAAGCTCCCTTTAGGCAGAGTGGTCATATTTATGTTTCTGAAAAGCCTTTTACTTCTAAGCCAAAAGAAGGTAAGAAGAAGAATAACATTCAGAAACAAGCAAACTCAGAAAAGTAGGGCATGGGACCTCAAGGTGCTGTGAAAAAGCCGAAAGGCAAGTGTTTCAAGTGCAAAGGGTCCGGACATTGGAAGAGTGACTGTCCACTTCTCAAACAAGGGAAGAAAGAAGGTATATCTCATTTACTAGTAGTTGAAACATGTTTAGCGGTGTTATCTATCGGCACCTGATGTGTAGATACAGGAGCCACTAATCATGTCTGTAATACATTGCAGGGGTTCGAGAAAACGAGGCGGCTCAGTGATGGAGAGATATGCTTGTTCATGGGTGATGCTACAAAAGTAGTGGTCGTTGCAATAGGAGATGTTACTTTATCTTTTGATAGAAATAAGTCTTTGATATTGAGAGATTGTCTATATGCACCTTCACTTAGAAGAAATTTAGTTTCTGTTTCTATGTTAGTTAAGGATGGATATTCAGTTTATTTTAATGACAATATTGTTATTAGAAAGAATAAACATTTTATCTGTTCTAGTGTATTAGTTGATAATCTATATGTCATTAGTCATATTTTGCCCACAATAAAACTTATGGAAATGAATAATATATCATCTAACTTAAATAAGAGAAAAGAACCTTCTTGTATGAACCAAACATATCTATGGCACTTGTGATTGGGGCATATTATGAAGGATTCAAAGACTTGTTGAAGATGGACCTTTGAGTTCATTGGAAGTGGAGGCACTACCAATATGTGAATCCTGCTTAAAAGGTAAAATGACTAAAAGGCCTTTTACGACGAAGGGGTATAGGGCCAAGATTTATTGGAATTGGTTCATTTTGATTGTGTGGACCCATGACTATCCAGGCTAGAGGTGGCTTTGAATATTTTATCACGTTTATTGACGATTATTCAAGGTATAGATACATTTATTTGACGCGCCGTAAGTCTGAGTGCTTTGAGAAATTCAAAGAGTACAAGGCTGAAACGGAAAAATGTTATGGAAAATATATCAAGTCATTATGTTCAGATTGTGGTGGCAAGTACCTTTTTGGTGAGTTTAGAGATTATTTATTAGAGGGTGGGATTATATCCCCAGCAGAATGGTGTAGACGAAAGAAAAAAAAGAACTCTTATGGAGATGGTTAGATCAATGATGAGTTATTCGGATTTACCAGATTCGTTTTGGGGATAGGCCTTAGAGACTGCAGCTTATATTTTGAACTTGGTTCCTTCTAAGTTAGTACCTCTTACTCCCACAGAGCTGTAGATTGGGCATAAGCCTCGTATGAAACATGTTCAAATTTGGGGTAGTTCAGCACATGTACTGAATGGAAAAGCAGATAAGTTAGAAGCTCGTACAGAAGTACGCTTGTTTGTAGTCTATCCAAGAAGAACGAAAGAAGATTTATTTGTATCATCTGCCAACCCGATTAGAACTTTAGGGATTTTTTTTAATTTTATTTGATTAGATTATGGTTGATTTCTGTGATCATAGGATGTCATGACTAAGCCCATAGGTGAGTTCGGACCATCTTATGGTTATATGGCCTATAGGTAGGTTATATAAACATTCTATAACTATTATATAGTTTACTATGATTTTTAGACATTTTAGATAATTTTTAAATATTTATTTTGTGAAAATTTATATATTTTATTGACTTTCATGATTACCATATGGCTATTCGGAGTTATTTTTGGACCCAGTATTATATTTAGGCTCTACTAGGTTATAAATATTTTCTAGAATATTCTAGGATTTTTTTGGATTTTTTAAAAAATTTTGAAATTTTTAGATAATTAAAACGTATATAATTTATATTTTATAGGCTTTTGAAATTTACTGTGAGGTCACACGATGATATTTTGGGTTAAAATATTTTATTTAGATTCTAGACACAGGGAAATATTTTCTAGAATTTTCTAAAAAATTTCTAGAATTTTTTGGAATTTATTTTGATTCTAGACACGATGATAATTAAAATATTTTATTTAGATTCTAGACACTTAGATTCTAGACACTTAGAAATATTTTTAGAATATATTTTTATTTACGAATATTTTGCTTCTGAATTTCTGGGGAATTATTTTTGTGTTGCTTGTCCAAAACTTGACACGTCATACGGTTTTCGAGATCCCGAGAGATCCTGAACTCCGATTCCCGATCCGTTATAGGTTTTGGAAAGCGAACACGACGATCTTCGACATATAATTTTTCCAGAATTTTAGAGTTTAGTTTTCTATTTTATTTATTAAGTTAAACTCAAATTTGATCGGTAAATCACCGTTTTGGTCACGGTTAGCCATAACGGTTATATCTTTTGACCAAAGCGTGATTTTGTGGCACGTTCAATTCCGGTGCACTCGTGGCACTGAAATCTACCAAGTTGCACTTTCCAAATCTCGAGTTCTTGTTGTTTGACTAGATAGTCAATGACACGTCTCGATTTGCATGACATGGTTTCCAAAATTGGAAACATGACTTTTTATGGCCAAACTTCCTTGTTTATATTATATTCAAATTTATATTAGGTTAAATTAGGTTTTTAGATGATTTATTCCAGAATTAAATAGAATTAGTTATGATAAAACATTAGCCACTTTCTAGGGTTTTTAGAGTGGGATTTTCATAATCTAACTTATGATTATTTATGTGATGGGGTAGATCGGTCTACGACGTTTGAGTTGTGACTTCATCATCTAGCATAGCAAGGCAAGTATCACTATTACCTATGTTACCTTTATTTTATGTTGCATGTTATTCTTTTCCTTAAACTGTTAGTCTTATCGTTTCTATTGTTGTGCACAAGAGTTATACTTAATATCATGGTCATACATATTCACTTACTGCATTCGTCCAATAGTTAATGTTCAATGTTTATTGTTTAAAGTTAAAGTTAATGTTAAAGTGATCATGTTTACTTGTGAGAGAGTCGGGAGGAGGAATTCAACTAGTATGCATTTGGTCTACGCAATGTACAAGTTTTTTCCAATGTCAATGTTAATAGCAGTCATTGCACGAAACGTACCGACTGCCAGATGTCCTAACCCGTCCAGATGTGGAACACTTGTATTCTAAAACACACAGTACATGTGATTTGATTCGTGTTGACATATTTTTCAGTGGTTTGTCTTATATTCGTCGTTCTCTTATATTGTCTTCGTGTCTTAATTATACCTTCAACTGTTCCATGTCATAATTGTAGTCTCAACTGTTTTCCAATATATAGTAGTCACTTTGGTATCATATTATATTCAACCTTTCCTTATTGCTGTTCTGTATGCTTGTATATTATATTGTGTAGTGTAGTGTTATGGTGATCTTGCTCCAATCCTGACTGGATAACTGTTTTTAGCTTTAGATAACGTGGTTAGCCCCGAGGTTTATGGTGTGTATCTTGGTGACACTGACGTTACCTATGTGCCGGTTGCTTCTTCTGATGTAGAGTAACATATTTCTTTCGCATGCTTTTTCATATTATTTTTAGCTAGTAAGCTTAGTGACCTTTAGTTTCAGTTGTTTATATTTATTTTAGCAGGTTTGTTCGCGAGACTATTTTGAGTTGCAGTGGATCTTTCTTTAAATTATTTATTAAGACTTGAGTTTAGTCTTTCGTTATAACTTAGTTGTGGATGATAAACGCAAACTGTGTACTTATATGGATAATACTTATCATAGACAGTGTACTACCACTGACACTATGACGTAGGCTGGGCTTGGACACGTACTCGTATTCCAAAAGCGGGTGCGGGTCGTGACATTATTTTATAGTCCTAAGGATCAGAAGGTCATTGTTAGTACTAATGCCCTATTCTTAGAGGAAGACTATATGATAAACCATAAACCAACAAGTAGAGTTGTTCTAGAAGAACTGAGAGGTGAGACACCAAGTACTTCAGTACCAATAGTACAAGAGGATGAACTACAAGTAACTACACAACGTGTCACAAATGTTACATCACAACCGATAGTGTCTCGTCGTAATGAGAGGAACCTGATAGATATAAGTTCTTGGGAGAGTCGTCAGACTTCGTCCATGAGGAACAAGATTATGATCCTTGTACCTACAACGAAGCACTCCAAGATAAAGATGCAGAGTCTTGGCAAAATGCAATGATATCTGAAATATAATTTATGTATTCCAATCAGGTGTGGGAGCTTGTAGAACCACCCGTTGGTGTAAAAGCCATTGGATTCAAGTGGGTCTATAAGAGAAAAAGAGGATCAGACGGTAAGGTTGAAACCTTTAAAGCTCGGCTTGTTGCAAATGGTTTTACTCAAATGAAGGGTATCGATTATGAGGAAACCTTTTCGCTAGTAGCTATGCTTAAGTTTATCCAGATTCTTTTATCTATTACAGCTCATCTCAATTATGAGCTTTGGCAAATGGATGTCAAGACAGCTTTCCTTAATGGAAGTCTTGAGGAAGATATCTATATGAAGCAACCAGACGGGTTGATTGAAAAGGGCCAATAACATCATGTTTGTAAGCTCAAAAAGTCCATTTATGGACTTAAGCAAGCTTCCAGATCTTAGAACATATATTTTGATCAGGTGATAAAATCCTATGGATTTGATCAATGTTAGGATGAATCATGTGTATACAGAAAGTATGACAGAAATGTGGTGGTATTCCTAGTACTTTACGTATATGACATCTTTCTCATTGGAAATAATATGAATGTGTTATCTGATGCAAGGGTATGGTTATCCAAACAGTTTGATATGAAGGACTTGGGAGAAGTAGGTCACATCCTTGGGATCAAAGTTCTACGAGATCGTAAGAAAAGGATGTTGGGCTTATCCCAAGCTTCTTATATCGATACTACACTAACTCATTTTAGCATGCAAAATTCTAAGAAAGATTTCTTACCTTTTAGGCATGGAATTGCTCTATCAAAGAAGCAGTGTCCGAGGACACCTAAAGTGATAGAGAACATGAAAGTAGTTTCTTATACTTCAGTAGTAGGAAGCTTAATGTATGCAATGCTATGTACGAGACCAGACATCTGCTTTACCGTTGGTATGGTCAGCAGATATCAGTCTAACCCAGGACAAGAGCACTGGACTATCGTAAAGCATATTTTGAAGTACCTGAAAAGGACTAAAGAGTATATGCTAGTTTACCAGCAAGATAGTTTAGTTCCCTTGGGGTATATAGACTCAGATTTTTAGTCAGATAGGGATTCCAAGAAATCTACCTCAAGTTATGTATTTACTTTGGGAGGTAGAGCCATTGGGTGGAGGAGTATCAAGCAAAAATGTATTGCTGATTCCACCATGGAAGTGTAGGAACAAAATTGTAAAGCAGAATACTTTAGAGGGGGTGAATAGAGTAGGCAGCAAAATATTGCTAATTAAAAACTCGTTAGCAGTTAGATCACAGATATAAAAATAATCACAAAATAAATGACAGTAATAAAAGAGTGATCAGAAGGCGAACGCAAACACCGAGATTTATACTAGTTTCTCTCTTGTGAGGACTAGTCCAGTCGGAAGAACTCTGGCTTCCAGTTGAATACACTATTGGAAAATCCCACAAGTTTTCATACGAAGTCCTTGTAACTTCTACAGACGCGAGCTTTGATATGAAGAACTCGACCAACTTCAATTGTGAAGAGTCAATCTTCAATCAAGCCTCTGATTACAATCGCTCTGAAACTTCTAGACCGCACCGCACCGGCAAATCGACTAGAGGATTGTAACTGGCTTGGGATTTGAAAATGGAAGCTTTTTAGAACTCTTTGAAAGAAATGTAAGCTTTAGAAGAGAAGAGACTAAAAGTGAATTAGTGACTTGAAATGATCGAAATCCTTCTCTATTTATAGTTTTTCCAAAGGCAGAACTCTGACAGAATTTTGGCAGAATTCGGACAGAACTCTTTGTAACCAACCGCAATTGAAGGGAGACCAAGTTCAAAATCAAACGTTCACATAACGTTCAACTTGGCCGAACTCTGGCCGAACTATGGCCAAACTCTGGTCGAGTTCTGTTAGGGTTAGGTCAGTTGGTTATGTAAAAAAATAAATTTTGGCTTTTTGAAAAGTCCTTCAGAAGATTTTTGTAAAAATAGGTATTTTCAAAAATATAAGTTATTTTTAAAGAGATAGGTCAGTTTTGAAAAACGTTTTTGGATAGCCTATTTGCCAGTACGACTTGGTGTACAATGTATTCCTAGACTCAATAAAATGAAAAATTATATTGCTTTGAAGAGAATACATTCTGAGTGACAAACAGCTTCGGTCTTGAATGCAGTAGATATCTATCTTTGATCGGTGTCCAAAACGTCGTTAGTAAACATCTGAATTGACTTGTATTTATATCGAGACAGAGTTTGATCACTTATTAAAATCAGGTTTCACCATGACCAATGGGCCAACAATCTCCCCCATTTTGATAATTGACAAACCTTGACTGATATAACATCTTGGTTTTGATCAATTCAAAAGTATACCGAAAGTACCGAGAGATAAATGAAAAAAATTGTTCATAACCTGTATTCATGAAGATGTTAGATCTTATTTCTCTTCCGTTGTCACTTATCAAAATAATTACAAAAGAGGAAGCTCCCCCGCAATAAATGCATAAGTAAAAAGAAGTGAAGAAACACAATAAAAAATATAATAAGAACATTCATCACAGGTATGGTATAAACATTGACAGAAAAATAAAATAAATAGATAAGGTATAAACAACACAGGCATGGTATTTGGCACAGGCAGTTTATATGAAGCAAAAAAGGAAGATAATGCTATAAAGCTGAAAAATGCTAAGCTGAATAATAAACTAAAGTTAAATATATGCCAAACTGAGGCATAAGAACATGTCTATGAAAAGTCACAAATCATATCCAAAATAAAGTGTACTGATAATATTTTGGAATGTCGAAGCATTTCCAAGTAAACATAAGACAAAATAGATAGTCTCAAAAAGTAATATCTCAGAAATCATCATCCTCATCCTTATCGGCTGTAGTGCCAGCATGTCCAGATAGACCAGCACCAGAAGTGCCAGCTCCAGAAGGATGCGGAGTAGCACCAGATGTACGATACCAATCGTATGCATTTCCTGGCTGGAACATAGAGTGGACCGCCTCATCGTCAATGCGGTAGCCAGATACAGAAGGCTCTCGAGGTAGAGAGCTAGCAGAGTGATCCGTTTGTACAAATCTCAGATCGGCAAAGGAGTTGGCAATAGCCTGAAATTGAGTCACGTCACGAAACTCATGTTCCCTGAAAGTATCAACGAAGAATGACTGCAGATCTGATAGATGATGGTGAATAACCTCAAAGGTCATATGTTAAGACTGAGGAGGACCAGGTGTTGTGGGAGTAGGTGCAGGAGGAGCAGGTACAGTAGGTAGAGGAACAGTGGCAATGCTGCGATGAGAGAGTTTGAGGAACTTAGGCTCAGGGTCCAGAGCACAAGTGGATAAGTCAATATTGAATCTCTGAAAGATGCGTGGGAGGATCATCGCATAATAGAGGTTGCGGTCTCTTTCGCGATATCTACCCATCATCTGAATAATAGTCTTAGGGACAGAAAAAAGATATCCCCTTAAGAATGTGATATAAAACAGAAAGCTCAAGTGCAGTCACATCATCTTTTGAAGTGGATTTTAGAAGTAGAGTGGAATAGATGATGCATTGTAATTCGTACTAAAACAAGTTAGCAATTCATCATTGAACTCGATATCTATTCCACCGACACGAGTTCTCACGGTAAAAGTGTCTAACACGAAATTACAGTAAAATATTCTAATGGCATTAGTAGCTATAGGGAATTATAAAGTAGCAAAGTGATGTAACCCTAATTCCCCAAAGTAAGGACGATTGTCATGAAATATAGTCCATTTGATCGGAGATCCGGTACAAATAGTACGCATAATGAAGTCGGCATACCAAAGTAGGGCTTGGTCGGGAGTTTTGAAATAAAACTCGTCCGATGCACTGTCATCCGATTGGACCGGAGAAAAAAGGGAATCCGTATGCGGATCAGAAGACGATGCCTCTTCACTGTCATTGGTCTTCTTCCTCTTAAATGGATTGAATTTCTTAGGCATTCTATCCCAAAAACTAAAAACCCTAATAATTTGAAAGTAGAGGAGAGAAGGAATTATACCTTCCGAGAATCAAGTATGCTGTAGAGGACGAGATTCTTCGCACGAATCTAAATTTTGGACGAAGTTCTCCACGTGGATTAGAAGAAGGAAGGTGGAGAAGAGCTAGGGTTTTCGGGGCTCGGCTGCTGCTGTTTTGATGAGGTTTGGAAGAATGAAGAAGAAGGAGCCTCGAGTTCTGACTGGTACATATATATATCCAGCAGAACTCTGGCCGAATTCAGACCGAACTCGGACAGAATTCGCCAAGGGTTGCCTGGCAATATATATATAAACAAAATTTTGTGGGGCCACATCTTTTTCATCAATTCGTTTCAAATGTTTAATTCAGAGTTTAGTAATTTTAAATTTCAAATAATACTATTAATATTATTTTATAAATTAATATTCTTTACTCAACATCTGTCTCAAATTAGCTGTAAGAGTACTGTCCTAGCTAACGGAGGTTCACCGGGGAACTCTTAAATACCGTTTCGCTTCCACCGTAGTCGTGGTGACAGACATACTCTTTTTAGGCTTGTCTCGAAAATAGTTTTTGAGTATTGAATAAACAATTAATAAAATAAAATTAATTAATATTATTGACATCTAAAATTCCTAATTCTCGACGTAAATAATTGAAACGATCTTCCGCTAGAGATTTTATGAGTATGTCAGCTAATTAATTTTGCGTGTCTATGTATACAAGGTCTATATCTCTATTTTGTTGATGATCTCTAAGAAAGTGATGTCGAATCTCGATATGTTTAGTACGAGAGTGACATACTGAATTCTTAGTCAAATTAATAGAACTAGTGTTGTCACAGAAAATGGGTATGTGTGTAAAATATAATCCATAGTCTTCTAAAGTTTGCTTCATCTACAAAATTTGTGCACAACAATGTCCTGCGGCGATATACTCAGCCTCGATTGTTGATAATACGACAAAATTTTGCTTTTTGCTAAACCAAAAGACTAGAGATTTTTCTAGAAAATGACATGTATCGCTGGTACTTTTTCTATCTACTTTGCATCCGCCAAAATCAGCATCAGAATAAACGGTTTGGTCAAATGACATGGTTTTGGGATACCATAAGCCGACAGAAGAAGTACCTTTAAGGTATCGAAAGATACGCTTAACTGCGCACAGATGTGATTCCTTAGGATTGGCTTGAAAACGTGCACACAAGCAAACACTAAACATAATGTATGGTCGACTAGCAGTTAAATACAGTAAGCTACCGATCATACCTCGATACTTATGTATGTCGACGGGTTTGTCTTGTTCATCAATATCGAGCTTGGTTGAAGTCGCCATTAGAGTGCTAAGTGGCTTGACTGCTTCCAGGTCGAACTTCTTTAATAGATCCTTTGTGTACTTTGCTTGATTTATGAACGTCCTATTGTTGGTTTGTTTGATTTGCAGTCCAAGAAAGAATTTTAGCTCTCCCATCATGCTCATCTCAAACTCATTCTGCATACAGTTTAAAAATTCTTGACAAAGAGATTCATCAGTAGATCAAAAAATAATATCATCTACATAGACTTTAATCAAAAGAATGTTATTATTCAAAGACTTTATAAATAGTGTAGTGTCAACCTTTCCCTTTGAAAAACCGTTATCAAGTAGAAAAGAGCTTAGACGATCATACCAAGCACGAGGGGCTTGTTTTAAACCGTATAAGGCTTTTTTCAACTTGAAAACATATTCAGGATATTTAAAATCAATAAAACCGGGAGGTTGAGCTACATATACTTCTTCTTTTATAAAACCATTCAAAAATGAGCTTTTGACATCCATTTGAAATAATTAAAAATTATGAAAATATGCAAATGCACATAACATGCGAATGGATTCTAATCTCGTAACTGGGGCGTAAGTCTCATCGTAGTCGATACCTTCTTCTTGATTGTATCCTTGAGCTACGAGTCAAGCCTTATTACGAGTCACTAAACCATTCTCGTTTATTTTGTTTCGAAATACCCATCGGGTGCCAATGATCGGATGATCAATGGGCTTGGGAACAAGTTCCCAAACTTGATTCCATTCGAATTGGTTTAATTCCTCTTGCATAGCATCTAACCAAAAATTATCACTACATGCTTCTTCAATATTTTTGCGTTCAAACTGTGAAACAAAAGCAACACAAGAAGCTATATCTTTATTAGAGGAACGAGTACTTACACCCTTGGTAATCTTACCAATTACCAAGTCCTTTGGATGATCTGCCAAGAATCTCATCGCTTTAGGTGTAGCCTCAGGATTGCTGGATCCTGCTTCTTTGCTTGAAGACTCATCTGGTGTTTGGTGTGAAGGTTCTGCATCTTTGTGTGAAAGTTTTGCAGTAGTTGTACTTGGTGTGATTACGTCTTCATTGTCGTCATCATCTAAGTGTTGATTTAGCTCATCAAACTTGACATTGATTGATTCTTCGATGATCATGGTTCTTTTGTTGAAGACTCTGTACCCTTTGCTCTTTGCTACATAACCTAAAAATATACCTTCATCGGCATTTTTATTAAATTTACTCAGATTGTCTTTAGTATTAAGAATAAAGCATTTACAACCAAAAATCTTGAAATATGAAATATTGGGTGTTCTATCAAACCATAGTTCATAGGGAGTCTTATTTGATATAGGTCGAATTAGAACCCTATTGAGAATATAGCACGCTGTATTGACAGTTTCAGCCCAAAAGTATCTAGGTAGACTAAACTGGTTTAACATTACTCTAGCCATTTCAGATAGAGTTCGGTTCTTACGTTCCACAACTCTATTTTGTTGTGGAGTCCTAGGGCAAGAGAATTCATGCAGATAACCGTGTGTGTCACAAAATTGCTTGAATTATGTATTCTCAAATTCGCCGCCATGATCACTACGAATGCGAGTAATCATGAACCATTTTTCATTCTGTACTTTCTTGCAACAGGTGATGAATTCTGATAATGCATCATTCTTGCGTGCAAGAAAATAAACTCATATATATCTAGAAAAATCATCTATAATGATAAATGCATATAACTTACCACCTAGGCTAGCAATTCTACTTGGTCCAAATAAGTCCATATACAATAGTTGTAGAGGTCTAGTGGTACTTACAGCGTTCTTGGATTTAAATGTGGATCGGGTAGCTTTGTTCTTTTCACATTCACTACATACCATATCCTTCTTGAAAGATATGTCCGGTAAGCCGCGTACCAACTTTTTTGTAGATAGTCTAGAAATTATATCCATGTTTGTATGACAGAGTCTCATATGCCATAGTTGACTCTCAATGCTTTTGGCCATCAAAAATCTACCTGCTTTGTTAGCATCTTCCAACAAATAGAAAACATATATGTTGTCTTCCCTGATACCTTCAAAGATAGTACTACCAGTTGAACTATCAACTATAGTACATTTGTCTTTGACGAAGTTAATGCCATAACCATGATCAGCTAAATGGCTTATGTAGAGCAGATTATGTTTTAACTCGATAACTAGACAGACATCTTTAATCACAGGATAGGGAGCCTTACCAATGTCACCGATACCGATTATGTACCCTCTTAAATTATTACCGAAGGAGACATATCCTTCTTTATCCTTCTCCGACAGTGTTACGAATAATGAAGCATCACCGGTCATGTGCCGTGAACAACCGCTGTCGAAGATCCATTTGCTCCTAGCATGTGAAGGGCGTTCTACCTATAAAACAATTTGTAGATGAAACTCTTGGTACCCATTTCTTGTAGGGTCCTGACTGGTTAGTTTTTGGTATCCATGCATAAAAATTTAAATCTACTAACTTTCTAATTCTACATGCAGAAGATATATAACCAATGAGGCCACAATAATGACATTTTGCATGTTGAGTGTTGAAAGTTGTGTGAGGTGCATGATTGGTAGGTTTTGGTTTTCTAGTATAGAAGAATGCATGCATATTAGTCTTCTTGGGCATAGTTTTGGTATGGTTTGGTCTGACAATGTTGGGCGTGTTCCGATGATTCGGTAATTGACACGTGTTAGAATAGGAAGCAACAACATCAGGCCGTTTTCCTAAATTAATTTCCAATTTTTAGGAAGTATCATATAATCTAGAATAGTCAGATGTAAGTGATTCTAATCTGACTTGTGCACACTGGAGACTCTTTCTATCCTTAGATAGGTCTTCCTTTAACTGGATAATAGTTTGGTCTTTTTCTTTGGATAGCTTAACAGTTTCGTGTAATAATAACTTAATTGAAAAAAGCTCACCAGACTCATTTGAAGAGTCATTATTTCTAACATGATCTAGTTAGTCGATAAGTCTTCTTATTTCATATTTGTACTCTTTGAGTACCTTCTTAGAGGTTTTATATTTACTATGCAGTTTCCTGTAATTATTTAACAGGTCACTAAAAGCCTCTCCTAGTTGCTCAAAGGTGAAATTATTATAAGGATCAAATAGAGGATTAGTGATTACCTGATCGCAAGCCATCAAGCATATATTTGCAGCATTATCTGATTGTTCGTCTTCTGAGTCGCTGGCTTCACTTTCATGCTATATGCTTGTGTTGGCGTACTTCCTTGATGTAGATTTCTTCAGGTAGCCTTTGTCATATTTGCTGCTTTTCTTTGATGATGATGCTGTTAGACAATCTTTCTTCATGTGTCCTTTCTTCTTGCATCCGTAGCAAATAGGATCTTCCTCGTTGTTGTTGTTGTTTCTTTCTTTTGTTCTCCTGTTAAATCTCATGAACTTCTTAAATTTTCTTACCAGAAGAGCTTGATCTTCATAGTCGGAGTCGCTGTCGTCAGAGTCATCTTCGACAGTTCTTCTATGTTGAGCCTTGAGAGCGATCGACTTCTCTGACTTCTTCTTTGGTGTATCATCTTCAAAGTCTTGAAGTTCTAACTCGTGAGTGAGTAGCTTACCCATGAGTGTTTCCAGAGACATTGTTGAGAGGTCGTTTCCTTCAATGATTGTTGTAGCCTTTGGAATCCAGTTCTTTGTGAGAGCTCGTAGAAGTTTGTGAATCTTCTCATGGTTACTATAATCCTTGCCTAGTGAAGACAAAGGATTTATAATATCCAAAAATCTTGTAAACATCTGAGTGACTGATTCACTTGGCTTTATTTTGAACGCCTCATACTCCTGAGTAAGTCTGCTGATCTTTGACTTCTTGACTTGTGTTGTTCCTTCGTGGGTTACTTCGAGAAGTTTCTACACTTTATTTGATGTTGTGCAGGTAGACACCCTGTTGAATTCAGTTCTGTCTAAAGCACAAAATAAATCGTTAATAGCACATGCGTCAAGACTGGCCTTTTTCTTTTCATCCTCTGTATATTTGTCATGGGGTTTTTCAACTAAAACCCCATCAACATTAATACGAGGGGGCTTTTTGTAGCTATCAATAACTACAGACCATAAGTCAAAATCAAGAGATTTCAGAAAGAAACTCATGCGTGTTTTCCAATAAGTGTAGTTTGTGCCGTAAAACAGTGGGGTTCTGTTTGTGGCTTGGCCTTCACTTATGAATTTCACAGTTACCATGTGTAATACTGTGATCTATATAACAATTGAATATAACTGCAATTTTACCTTGCTTTACCTGTATAACCCGCTCTGATACCAATTGTAGGAACGAAATCGTAAAGCAGAATACTCTAGAGGGGGTGAATAGAGTTGGCAGCAGAATATTGCTAATTAAAAACTCGTTAGCAGTTAGATCACAAATATAAAAATAATCACAAAATAAATGACAGTAATAAAAGAGTGATCAGAAGGAAAATACAAATACCGAGATTTATACTGATTTTTCTCTTGTGAGGACTAGTCCAGTCGGAAGAACTCTAGCTTTTAGTTGAATAGACTATTAGAAAATTCCGCAAGTTTTCATACGGAGTCCTTGCAACTTCTACAGACGCGAGCTTTGATACGAAGAACTCGACCAACTTCAATTATGAAGAGTCAATCTTCAATCAAGCCTCTGATTATAATCGCTCTGAAACTTCTAGACTGCACCGACTTGGCAAATCGACTAGAGGATTGTAACTGGCTTGGAATTTAAAAATAAAAGATTTTTAGAAATCTTTGGAAGTAATATAAGCTTTAGAAGAGAAGAGATTGAAAGTGAATTGGTGATTTGAAATGATCGAAATCCTTCTCTATTTATAGTTTTTCCAAAGGCAGAACTCTGACAGAATTCGGACAGAACTCTTTGTAACCAACCGCAACTGAAGGAAGACCAAGTTCAAAATCAAATGTTCACATAACGTTCAACTTGGCCGAACTCTGGCCGAACTCTGGACGAACTCTGGCCGAGTTCTGTCAGGGTTAGGTCAGTTGATTATGTGAAAAAATAAATTTTGGCTTTTTTAAAAGTCCTTCAGAAGCTTTTTGTAAAAATAGGTATTTTTCAAAAATATAGGTTATTTTTAAAGAGATAGAGCAGTTTTGAAAAAGTTTTCGGATAGCCTATTTTCTAGTACGACTTGGTGTACAATTGTAACACCCAGTTTTCCAAATGAGGATAATTTTGAAATTTTATAATTATAATTATTATTTATTGATAATTATTTCATATTATGATTTTTGGTGATTTTTAATCATTTTTAAACTATTTAAAATTATGACTTGTGATTTTGACATTTTACTATTGTTTGATTTTAATTTCGAGGAATTTGTCACCCCCAGTTTTTAGAAATAGGAGTATTTTTGTCATTTTACATTTTTGAATATTTTTAAAATTTATTTTATTATTTATGATATTGTTTTGGGGTTATTTGAGTCGGGTTCGAATTTCAACTCAATCCGACTTGAAACGGGGACCCGGGGGTAGTATTGACTTTAGTAGACCCACACATTAGTTAGCCATGGCCCACATGATAGAAATATTTTAGTTAGAGATTAGACTAATTATTATGGATAAGGTTAGTGTGATTAGAGACTTTAGAATGACTAATTTAGCCCCAACCAATTAGCCATTTCCTAATTCTAATAGAATAGGTTAGTAGGGGCATTTTGGACCTTACCATAATAGGACAAATAGCCCCATAAGGCCAGCCACTTTGGGAGAGGATAGGCTCAAGTTCATTTCATTATTCTCATCCACACTCTCTCTCTTGTTCTTCCCCAAATTTCTAGAGAGCAATCCCTAGCAATTTTTCTACCAAATCCTTCCATTTCGCCACCAAATCTTCTTCTTTCCTTCTCCATTCTAGCCAAGGAGGAAGCTACCCAAGTTTGGGAGGATTCGGAGCTCGTTCTTATACTGTTGGAATCTCTACGTGTCGGTGTCGCTACGGGAAGGCTTTTCTTCGATTCGATCTACCGGGAGGTATAAATCCCTTCTCATTTTCATTTCCTCATGCATATAGTTCTATTTTGAACCCATAGGAATGACCCCCATGGTTGTATCTCCATTTGTGTCTATTTCGTGTCCATTTGGAGGTCATAGGAGTGTCCTTTGTGTTGTGGTTGTGTCCATGTGGGAAAACCCCAAATTTGGACACACTATGTGTTGTTGTTATGTATGAATAAATTATTAAATGTTTAATCTCATATTTTTGTATTGGAGATGTGTTCTATAGTGTCTCATATATATATATTAGTGTAGAGAGTGACTTCTTGATATATTATGATATATACTTGTGTTTCTTTTGTCTCAAACTACCTAAATTCGTCATAATTTTTATCCACGTTTTTAGTAGCTAGAGCAACTTAGAAATGTCATAACTTTTAGCTCATAACTCCAATTAATCTCCCGTTTTTTTTAAAAGAAGCGTATCGAAGTTAGATTTCCAAATATATATTTTATTAAGACAAATTCATTCTAAAACTTTCTGTAGAATTGTTTGAGTGTCAGCTGTACGAAAGACGAACGTGTTTCGATATTTTTGCGATTCCGGGAGCTTCCGGACACGAAAATGTGATCCGTTTAAAGTTTCGGAAAGCTAACATGATGAGCTACAACATACTATAATCCTAGAATTTAGTGAAGGCCCAATTGGTATAGTATTGATTTTAAGTAGAGGAGTGACTATACGGTATATGCATTTTGTGTAACCTATGAGCCTGTAGTATGGATATTAAATGAAAATAGAGTATGTAATGCATGATATGTTAGATGAATGAAATATATATATATATGATATATATTCTTTTTACATTAATGTATATATATGGTTGAATGCAAGCATGTAGGAATGCAATTAATATAATGCATATAAGAAATACATAAATGCATGAATGAAAGAATGATATACAATGTATTCATATGTATAAAACATGTAGGTAATGCATAGATGCATGAATGAAATGAATGTTTGTAATATGTTAATATAAATACAAGTATCTAATATGCATGAATGTATGTATAATATAATACAAGTATACATGTATGTATCATGTAATGTAATATACATGATATGTATGTATGCATGTATACAATGTAAGTATGTATGTATATATGCATTTCTATAAACTGAGTTAACCTATAACCTTTTACACACATTCATTCATACACCCTTTGACATCATGTATCCCATGTCACATACACCTACCTATCACTAAATTTTAGAACATTAACACATCCTTTCACACATGCCAAACACACACATACTCTCTTACTCTTTTACCTCTCTTTCTCTCTCTCTCTCTATATATATATATATGTATGTGCCTATATATATAGCTTTCATATATATATATATATATCTATGTATATAAATATGTGAATGTGAATAATATATATACATTATATGACTAAGTTTGTGTGCCTTGTTAGCTTATGGTTTAGTTTTGTACTTGGTTTAGTAAGTGACTTAGGCTATGAGTTAGTAGCTATCTTGGATACTTGATTTGTACATACTTAGTTTGTTTAGACCTAGAATTGACTAACTAGACTAGTTGACCATTGTTGACCCAACCCTAGCTAGGTTGACCACAGTTGACTAGAGTTGACCTAGTTTGACTTTAGAGTTGACCAAAGTTGACTTTGACCTAGATT
Source organism: Iris pallida (assembly GCA_029216955.1). Classification (NCBI taxonomy): domain Eukaryota; kingdom Viridiplantae; phylum Streptophyta; class Magnoliopsida; order Asparagales; family Iridaceae; genus Iris; species Iris pallida. The sequence goes on from JANAVB010023996.1 coordinate 16,551,426, forward strand.
GACTTAGAATCATGTAGATTGTATTATAATTTCAATTACCATATAAATTGAACTCTTTATAACCTATGTTGCTATAACTAGGACTCTGTGACTCCAGTTGGCCATCTTTTCATATCAGCTGTTCAGGGTATCAGGTGAGTACATTCTCTGATCATTTCATATCCTGTTTAGAATTATTTTTCTGCTTTAAATTACTTTACTTGATACTGTCACGTTGGTCACACGGATTAGTACTATATGGATTTTTTTTATGAGATGTTATCCCCCTCGGGAGCATCGGATACTGCATGTTTTGTGCGTTTCACGAATCATCACGTATCTCTATGCTTTCTCTGATTCATGAATCGCTTGTGACACATGTACTCTCATGTTCACAGAGCCATCATGAATCACCTTCACGTATCACTCATTTTATGAGCCATGTGAAGTTTCACGAATCTTAACATAACTTGAACAGATCTTTGTGTATTGATTGGGGATGGGGTTGTAGAAATAGACATGTGAATATTATCCAAGTAGCTGTAGTCATGAATCACTCTCTTAGTTGTAGTCATGAATCTCCTATGCCATTCACATGTTTATATTTTACTCTGACTCACTAGTCACTATTAGTTCTCTATGTATAGTAGATATTTCTATTACAGTTCTCTCTCTGTTTACATACTGTATTTCCTTCAGTATCTATATCTTACTTTACTACATGATTATATTTTCTAACCTGCTATGAACTGTTGAGATGTACTGTGCTCGCTTCCGTCCTGACTGGACCTGTTGCTAAATTTTACAGATAGTCTGGAGGTTGCCTGCTAGCCTAGAGAAGACAGTAGAGATTGCATAGATAGCTAGGATTTTCTTATGGTTTATTTTCTGTTGTCTTGAGTTGTATTTATGGATTATTGTAGTTGAGTTTTGAGATGTATTCTGAGTTTGTATCTTAGACACTTAGACTTCTATCTATTATATCTCTTTGGATTTCATGTTTTATCTATCTACCATTATGCTCTACCTTAGATGTGATTGAGTTTACATTCTGCCATGTCACCCCCATTCAGGGAGTATAAACTGCTTAGCCTTATACTGTTAGATGCATGAGACCTAGGACAGCGTTCTACCGCCGACACTGCGGCGTAGGCTGGGCGTTGTTACGTTCTCGTGCCCTTACTCTAGGGTGCGGGTCGTGACACGTTTTTAGTGGTGGCCCATGCAGGTCGAGTTTATGTAGTGGTATTCGAACTAGAGTATCACTACAGCCTGCAGTAGGATTAGGATATTTTTGGAGGTACTCAATCACATTAGGAAAAACTCTTAATTCGATTCCTTTTGTCTAAAATTGTTGTTTATTGACTTTCCTTGAATATAAACTGTTCTTCTTTGAATTTTCGCTTCATTCTCACAAATTGCTTCTTGTTTTGATCTGTCTTCATGATGGTTATGAAGACACGATCTCATCGCTTCGGTTCAGGGGATACTATCGAGAGGCTGGCCACCTCTCGTCCTGTTCATCAGGACCTTAAGACCGCAGCTTTTGTTGTGCCGACTCAGGTTGGCGTTTCTGCTACATTGGAGGTGCACCTCCGTCTGTACAGAGACTTTTTCCTTCATTTTCGGTTTCTCTCAGTAGCAGCGATTCATGCAGCATCAGCAGCAGAGATTTGTGCAGTATCAGCATCAGGCTGGAGGAAACCAGCAGGGCGAGCTATCGTCAGGACAGTCGAGGATGCACAGACCGTTGGAGATCTTGCTGTAAGTTCCGTTCTTCTCAATTCCATTCCCGCAATTGTCTTTTATAATTACCTTGAAATTTGATTCCATCTATTCCTTGTTGATTGATTAATTTTGTCATGTTACTCTTTTGTTGTATTTGTTTTTCTTCTAAGAAAATCATATGGGCTAGGTCGCCTAAATCATGGGATCTAGAATCTTCGATAGTCATGTTAGTTGGCATAGTGAGGACATGTAGTCAGATTTTGGATGTATTCTCGGGTATGAGAATTTAAGGTTTTTGCCGTCGTATGCGACAGTGCAAAAATTTTAAATACCATGAACCTAGAGGTACGTACCTTAGTCAAGGACTCTGTGATTATCGTAGTCTTGCTCACTAGCATGATGAAGACTCTGGACAACATAATTTTGGACAGACACATATGATTAACAGATTGTATCTTGAGAAGGTTTAAACATCATACCCTTTTGATTGTTATAAATGACTTAGGAGTAGGGATATTTAGTTTTGTAGAGCTTATTCATAGGTAGTTCCTTCACAGTATAATGGTATGATGACTTGTATAGTGTCTGTACCCTAGAGGTGATAGTTAGTATTGGTGTTAGGATAGTAACCCATTACAGATAATTCTCCTGTTATCTATAATACCAACCAGTTACACATAGGATGTTAGTATGCCTTACAGCCTTGATGATTATTACTACTTTCCCTTACCCTTTCCAGTGAGGCATCCATGACCAGAGCCTGCCTTTGAGTATAGTTGTAGTTTCACCTAAGACCGAGAGGTCTATTTGCATAGATAGATTGCAGATGATATTGGAATATGGGATATAGGTTAGTTGGTATCTATAGGCCATTGTTGTATAGGGTTATAAACATGTTGTTTAGCCTATACTTGGTTCAGTTTTTTATTTTAGTTAAGTTCTCTTCGTGTTGAGTTCCTTTGTGTTGATCACCTTTATAGGCAGTGTGCAGACCCTTCACTAGATACCATGTCCCCTTGATTCAGACCATTCATCCTTAGTCTAGTTCTAAGCATTGTTTCAGACCCTTATAAGTTTAGTCTGCCTTAACCCTTAGTTGATCAGTCATGTATATATATATAGATGATATACTTAGGATATATGTGATGGGTTGTTGTTCTTGAGCATATATATATGTGGTATTTGGTATTCCTGTGCTTAGCTTGTAGGTATTTAGTTATAGGTGACTAGATAGGATTGGGAAGTTAAGAGCTAGTCTATTGTAGAGTTTCTCTTTTGCTAAATTCTAGTTGCCAACACCTAGATAGCTAGCATAGGTAAAACCCTAAGAAGTTGACCAGTTGATGACCAAGTACTTGGATGTTGAGAAATTGACTAGTGATTGACCCTTGACTATGTTTGACCAAGAAGGGGTTGCGATCATCTTAATTTTGAGGACGAAATTTTTATAAGGTGGGTAGGATTGTAACACCCAGTTTTTCAAATGAGGATAATTTTGAAATTTTGTAATTATAATTATTATTTATTGATAATTATTTCATATTATGATTTTTGGTGATTTTTAATCATTTTTAAACTATTTAAAATTATGACTTATGATTTTGACATTTTACTATTGTTTGGTTTTAATTTCGAGGAATTTGTCACCCCCAGTTTTTAGAATAGGAGTATTTTTGTCATTTTACATTTTTGAATATTTTTAAAATTTATTTTATTATTTATGATATTGTTTTGGGGTTATTTGAGTCGGGTTCGAATTTCAACTCAATCCGACTTGAAACGGGGACCCGGGGGTAGTATTGACTTTAGTGGACCCACACATTAGTTAGCCATGGCCCACATGATAGAAATATTTTAGTTAGAGGTTAGACTAATTATTATGGATAAGGTTAGTGTGATTAGAGACTTTAGAATGACTAATTTAGCCCCAACCAATTAGCCCTTTCCTAATACTAATAGAATAGGTTAGTGGGGGCATTTTGGACCTTACCATAATAGGACAAATAGCCCCATATGGCCAGCCACTTTGGGAGAGGATAGGTTCAAGTTCATTTCAATATTCTCATCCACACTCTCTCTCTTGTTCTTCTCCAAATTTCTAGAGAGCAATCCCTAGCAATTTCTCAACCAAATCCTTCCATTTTGCTACCAAATCTTCTTCTTTCCTTCTCCATTCTAGCCAAGGAGGAAGCTACCCAAGTTTGGGAGGATTCGGAGCTCGTTCGTGTCCTTTTGGAATCTCTACGTGTCGGTGTCAATCCGGGAAGGCTTTTCTTCGATTCGATCTACCGGGAGGTATAAATCCCTTCTCTTTTTCATTTCCTCATGCATATAGTTCTATTTTGAACCCATAGGAATGACCCCCCTGGTTGTATCTCCATTTGTGTCCATTTCGTGTCCATTTGGAGGTCATAGGAGTGTCCTTTGTGTTGTGGTTGTGTCCATGTGGAAAAACCCCAAATTTGGACACACTATGTGTTGTTGTTATGTATGAATGAATTATTACATGTTTAATCTCATTTTTTGTATTGGAGATGTGTTCTATAGTGTCTTATATATATATATATTAGTGTAGAGAGTGACTTCTTGATATATTATGTTATATACTTGTGTTTCTTTTGTCTCAAACAACCTAAATTCGTCATAATTTTTATCCACGTTTTTAGTAGCTAGAGCAACTTAGAAATGTCATAACTTTTAGCTCATAACTCCAATTAATCTCCCGTTTTTTTTAAAAGAAGCGTATCGAAGTTAGATTTCCAAATATATATTTTATTAAGACAAATTCATTCTAAAACTTTCTGTAGAATTGTTTGAGTGTCAGCTGTACGAAAGACGAACGTGTTTCGATATTTTTGCGATTCCGGGAGCTTCCGGACACGAAAATGTGATCCGTTTAAAGTTTCGGAAAGCTAACATGATGAGCTACAACATACTATAATCCTAGAATTTAGTGAAGGCCCAATTGGTATAGTATTGATTTTAAGTAGAGGAGTGACTATACGGTATATGCATTTTGTGTAACCTATGAGCCTGTAGTATGGATATTAAATGAATATAGAGTATGTAATGCATGATATGTTAGATGAATGAAATATATATATATATGATATATATTATTTTTATATTAATGTATATATATGGTTGAATGCAAGCATGTAGGAATGCAATTAATATAATGCATATAAGAAATACATAAATGCATGAATGAAAGAATGATATACAATGTATTCATATGTATAAAACATGTAAGTAATGCATAGATGCATGAATGAAATGAATGTTTGCAATATGTTAATATAAATACAAGTATCTAATATGCATGAATGTATGTATAATATAATACAAGTATACATGTATGTATCATGTAATGTAATATACATGATATGTATGTATGCATGTATACAATGTAAGTATGTATGTATAAATGCATTTCTATAAACTGAGTTAACCTATAACCTTTTATACACATTCATTCATACACCCTTTGACATCATGTATCCCATGTCACATACACCTACCTATCACTAAATTTTAGAACATTAACACATCCTTTCACACATGCCAAACACACACATACTCTCTTACTCTTTTACCTCTCTTTCTCTCTCTCTATATATATTTATGTATGTGCCTATATATATATAGATTTCCTATATATATATCTATGTATATGAATATGTGAATGTGAATAATATATATACATTATATGACTAAGTTTGTGTGCCTTCTTAGCTTATGGTTTAGTTTTGTGCTTGGTTTAGTAAGTGACTTAGGCTATGAGTTAGTAGCTATCTTGGATACTTGACTTATATATACTTAGTTTGTTTAGACCTAGAATTGACTAACTAGACTAGTTGACCATTGTTGACCCAACCCTAGCTAGGTTGACCACAGTTGACTAGAGTTGACCTAGTTTGACTTTAGAGTTGACCAAAGTTGACTTTGACCTAGATTGACTTAGAATCATGTAGATTGTATTATAATTTCAATTATCATATAAATTGAACTCTTTATAACCTATGTTGCTATAACTAGGACTCTGTGACTCCAGTTGGCCATCTTTTCATATCAGCTGTTCAGGGTATCGGGCGAGTACATTCTCTAATCATTTCATATCCTGTTTAGAATTATTTTTCTGCTTTAAATTAGTTTACTTGATACTGTCACGTTGGTCACACGGATTAGTACTATATGGATCTTTTTATGAGATGTTATCTCCCTCGGGAGCATCGGATACTACATGTTTTGTGCGTTTCACGAATCATCACGTATCTCTATGCTTTCTCTGATTCATGAATCGCTTGTGACACATGTATTCTCATGTTCACAGAGCCATCAAGAATCACCTTCACGTATCACTCATTTTATGAGCCATGTGAAGTTTCACGAATCTTAACATAACTTGAACAGATCTTTTTGTATTGATTGGGGATGGAGGAGTAGAAATAGACATGTGAATATTATCCAAGTAGCTATAGTCATGAATCACTCTCTTAGCTGTAGTCATGAATCTCCTTTTCCATTCATATATTTATATTTTACTCTGACTCACTAGTCACTATTAGTTCTCTATGTATAGTAGATATTTCTATTACAGTTCTCTTTCTGTTTACATACTGCATTTCCTTCAGTATCTATATCTTACTTTACTGCATGATTATATTTTCTAACCTGCTATGAACTGTTGAGATGTACTGTGCTCGTTTCCGTCCTGACTGGACCTGTTGATAAATTTTACAGATAGCCTGGAGGTTGCCTGCTAGCCTAGAGGAGACAGTAGAGGTTGCATAGATAGCTAGGATTTTCTTATGGTTTATTTTCTGTCGTCTTGAGTTGTATTTATGGATTATTGTAGTTGAGTTTTAAGATGTATTCTGAGTTTGTATCTTAGACACTTAGACTTCTATCGGTTGTATCTCTTTGGATTTCATGTTTTATCTATCTACCATTATGCTCTACCTTAGATGTGATTAAGTTTATATTCTGCCATGTCACCCCCATTCGGGGAGTATAAACTGCTTAGCCTTATACTGTTAGATGCATGAGACCTAGGACAGCGTTCTACCGTCGATACTGCGGCGTAGGCTAGGCGTTGTTACGTTTTCGTGCCCTTACTCTAGGGTGCGGGTCGTGGCAACAATATATTCCTAGACTCAATAAAATGAAAAATTATATTGCTTTGAAGAGAATACATTCTGAGTGGCAAACAGCTTCGGTCTTGAACGGAGTATATATCCATCTTTGATCAGTGTCCAAAATATCGTTAGTAAACATCTGAATTGACTTGTATTTATATCGAGACAGAGTTTGATCAATTATTAAAATCAGGTTTGACCATGACCAATGGGCCAACAGGAAGTTGAGTATGTGGCAGCCTCAGAGGAAGCCAAAGAAGTGGTTTAGCTCAGAAACTTTATGTTGGACTTGGATGTGGCACCAACCTTGCCTAAGGCTATTACACTTTATTGTGATAAAAGTGGTGCAGTTGCAAACTCGAAGGAACCATGAGTCCATAAGATAGGTAAACACATTGAGTACAAGTACCACCTGATACGAGATTTCGTCAAAAAAGGAAAAGTTGTGATCAAAATAGCATCAGCCGACAACCAAGCTGATCCCTTTAAAAAGATCTTATCTGCTACGGCTTTTGATAGTCATGTTAAGGGAATAAGAGTTAGATGTGCAGTAGCATGGCTTTAAGTATAAGTGGAAGATTTGTAACAGTATACTGAAAAGCAATGCTTTGAGTATAAGTGGGAGATTGCTACGATTATATACTAAAATTATTACTTTGTATTAACTTTATTTCCTTAAATTTTGAATAAGAATCATATGGGCAAATATTTGCATATTGTATTTATTGTAAGTGTTAATGCAAGTGTCTGATATTCTATATTGTAGATAATATGGTGTGTGGTGTCACATAGAAGATCATATTATCAGTTCCCTATGGAATATATAAATAGTTCACAACCTAGATAGACTTGGACAATCCATTAGAAAGGATGTAGTGTAATATGGTATTAGTCTATCTTGACTATAGGTTTACACTAGTATACTTTGCGTGTATTAATAGGACCACTTGAGGTTGTTCTATTTGTACTGACTACATAAGTGAACAAACACCTCTGTTATTATGGATGCTTGTGCTCTTAATCTAGATATAATAACAGACATGTATATGCAATGTGCATTACGTTGACTCATAAAAGAGTGAGATTCATTATGGGTCAACAACCTCTATGAATTGGGTAATAACATTGTATGTATGATGGGCTATTGATTATAAAAAGAAAATATGTCCCGATACGTCGGGTTGATGATTCCCCTTAAAGAGCTCATAAGGATTGTCATGTAAATCCTGCATGTAGATTATTTCTGACATAACAAATAAAGTTGAGTGGTACTACTTAAGGATAAAAGATGTCGATCAATATAGTTGTTAGTAACTTAATTAGATCGATGGAGATTTGATACCTTAACATAGAAAGCCGAACGAGCATATAATAAAAGGAGCCCACAAACATAATTTGGGATTAGGAAGGTAGTGCAACAATAGCTCTTTAGTGGATCGAGCTATTGTTAATGGGCCTAGGTTGTGCGTTCGGACTGAACATGGAATACCCAGATCCGTTAGAAGACCTAACCCTAATTTTTTTTCATGGTCCCTGTCGTAGCCTTATATATATCCTCTATTCTCTGGCCGTCTTGATCTTATTAAAAATAAGAAGCTTTTTCTAAATTTATGATTCACGTAAGGAGAGAAAGAGAGGGCTACCAAGGAGAATAAAAGGTTGGGAGATTGTCTCCCACACGACGCCCAACCCAAGGATGTAATTCGTACAGAAGATCTTAGGGTTGTGACTACTCGAGGTTGTTGGAAAGTGTCTTCTTCTTTCCGTCGCATGTATAATTCGTGACCCTAGTTCCTCTATGAAGAGTTAGAACACGTCTTAGATCTGTTAAACTTCTATCGATCAATACACATACCAAACTAGGGGTCCTGGGAATCCCCAGTTCCATCAACGAGGACACACGGACTAGTATACTTGGATACCGTTATGAGATGTTATTTCCATGGAGGACCCTATACATGTCTTGTGCTTTCTTGTTCATATATAGACACCGATTTAGGATTGGGCTGGCCTCCTGCTTCATGAATCTCATGTCGTAACGTGACATGGTTGGATCTGTTGTAATATTCAGAGGATTGGGGAGTTATTAGAGTTTATGTGATCATACCCAAAACTACTTATGCATAGCTCACCCTCACCTCACGTAGGGTGTAGCATGATCTTATATTACTTGTGCATAGATTTCCATGTATGGTCAGCCTGATCTATTACTTGTACTTATGCATAGTCGATCATATGAATAGCATGATCCAGTCCCAAGTCGATCATATAACACTCTAATATCTCAAGGCACTGTTAGTATTACATGATATGTTCTAATTACCTATTGATACACCATATTCCTGATTACTTCCTTGTTCTCATTTATAATGTTATGATTTTCGATTATCCTGTACTTCTTACTGTTCATATTTGCTATCCATCATGTATCACATCTACATACTGTTTCTTATTGAACTTGTCAATTTAATAGAACTGCTAATAGTGATTGTACTTTACCCCAATTATGACTGGATAACATTTTTTAGAGGACTTAGAGGATTTTTGTCGGACCTACTATGGTCCCAGGGTAAATGATGACATTGCTCAGGAGTTTTTTGTGGAGTCGGTGCACATAGAGGATGCACCTCCAGTTGTACCTTAGCTAGTACTTAAGTTAGTCGTACTACTGCAAGCCTGCGACTAGGAAAGTGTTCATTCACAATTAGAATTGATTTGATTTTAGAAGAATGTCTAGGGCTACGTTTACAATAGAAAAACTCTTATCTAGTTTGACTACTTGGGTAGTTAAGGTTACTCAATGGGCTATGTGGTTAAGATAGAAATATATGCTGAATTTCGAGGTTAGATAAATTTAAGAAATTTTTATATTTTTGTATGAGGATTTAAATTTGTTTTGGTACGACCTTACAATTAAAGGTGGGTAGACTTTTATATTAGTAAATTAGTTTTCGAGGATATTAATTACTGATGACTATAATTTTTGAATTTTTGATTGATATAAATTTGTTGCTAAAGTTAAAAAATTTCGAAAGTGAATAATTTTCGAAAGATTGTGATAAGACATGGAAGACTTATTGAATTTTAAATATCAAGAGGATTTTGAAGGATGAATTTTCATTATGATAAGACTTTGAAATCTTGTATTGAATCATTGATTTAAATTAAATAATTAAAATTGAGGGTTTCTTTTACTTTTACTTTTACTTATTTGAGGATATCAACTGATAGAATTTTATATATGAGTCAAGGCAATAGATTAGGTCATTCATGGGGTATTATGTAGGCCAAGCTCCTCTAACTCTATTCCTTGATCGTTGCCTTTTCGAGCCATCTAAATTCAATTTTTTTCTTATATTGCCTGCCTCTGTCCAATTTTTCTGAATATTCTAAAATTCAAAACCAAACCTTGGTTTCCGTTTGCTTTGTACCTGCCCTATCCATCCTATTATGATCGTTGATTGATCAATCTTTCTATTTTTAAATAAATTTTCGCTATGTCATTACTTCTGTTTTCTTATTTTGATATATGTTACTATTATATTTTATGATATGTTAAATATTTTAAATTCGAGGACGAATTTATTTATAAGGTGGGTAGATTTGTAACCTTCGTTTCCGAACTTTCAAATTTTCTATTTTTGCTTGAGAGAATAAATTTTGTATTTGATTTCTATGGAGAAAATCGCAACTATTTTTGATTTACAAAAAGGTTTGTTAATTTTAATTTTCAAACTAGTTTTAGAAATAATATTATTTAATGCTATTTTAGTGATATTAACTACTTTTATTAATAAATTATACTTGTTATTCAATATCTATTTTAGATTTGATAAATCTATTGCTACATTATTTTAGCAAAGATTGTATCTATAGAAATCTATTTTTATAGATTATTGAATATTATTTTAAAACTATTATTTTAATTTAAGATCGGATTTATCTATATCAATTTAAATCTATTAGAGGATAAGCATTGAATATTATTTTGGATCATTATTGATTTGGTTATATTTGATATATTAATTTAAGTTATGAAAGATTCAATCAATATTGGATTCATAATCCTTTCCTATCTAGGAAACCTCCTCACCCTATATAAATGGAGGCTTTCTTTTGTTTTCTCTCCACAAATTCCATCATTACCACAAACATCTCATCGTACGTGCATCGTGTCCGTGTAATTCCTTTCCATTAACTTTTTTTATTTATTTATAGGTACAATCCATTTTGTCGTGTCAACAACCCAGACACTAGCCAAATCTCTAACCCTAAATCCTAATCCTAGCAGCTCCCTGGCCGAGCCTCCCCGACACCTGACCCGACTCGATCTCCCCGTGTGCCGTCACGTCTAGCCCTGTGACCCCATCCTTTGACCAAGCCCCAGGACCCGCAATTACAACAGCCTCCGACTCCTGCCACCCGGCTAGACCACACCGTCGTGCCCTTCCTGGCCAGCGACCCCCGACCATCCACATATATCTACTAAACACAACCAACAAGACCGCTCGACCACATCCCTCCGAAATCCGCCACAGCTACCACCCCCAAAATATAAATAAATCAAAACCCTAACCTAGTTTCCGACCCAATGCCGACGTCCCCGCCTACTCGATCAAGCGCCATCCAAATCACTCCGCGCACTGACACCACCAACAATTCCGGCGTCCCGACCAACTACCGCTACCGGCGCCATCGTGGCCAGCCATGGGCCCGACTTCATCGCTGCATGTACCTCGATCCCCATGCTGACCCTTCGATTCTCGTGCTTGCCTCCTCGTAACTAATGATGCCCCTTCGAGAGCAGCGCTCGGCCTCGAGCGCTGCGACTCGCCGTCCTTGGACTCCGTCTTCCGCCTAACTTCCCCGTTCCGGTCGAACAACGCCCCTCATCGACTTTCTCCGTTGGCCTCGATGAACGCCGCGATGAGCGGCCAACCTCTCGAACCCACCTCTCACTTCTCCCAGTCTTTTTCTTCTTTTTGGTCCCTTTCCAGCTGCTGGAGAACTCTCTAAGTCTCTCTCTTCTCTCCTCTGCCTATCGCTCTCCTTTTCTCTCAATCTCTGTTCTCTTTCCCTTTCTTTTTTTGGCTCTTATTGCTTCTTTCTCTGTTAATAAATTCTCTTTCTCCTTCCTGAGAATGGAGACTTAAGAGAAGGTTTCTCTTCCACCGTTAAATGCATAGAAGATAGAGTTAATTCAATGGTGTAACACCCAATTTTCTAAAATGAGGGTAATTTTGAAATTTTGTAATTTTAACCATTTATTGATTTGAAATTTAAATCATGATATGATTTTTGGTAATTTTTAAAATTTATTTTATTATTTATGATATTGTTTTGGGGTTATTTGAGTCGGGTTCGAATTTCAACTCAATCCGACTTGAAACGGGGACCCGGGGGGTAGTTTGACTCTAGTGGGACCCACACACTAGTTAGGCATGGCCCACATGATATTAATTTTAGTCTACATGATATTAATTTTAGTTAGTAGTTAGACTAATTATTTATGGATAGGTTTAGTTTAATTAGAGACTTAAAATTAGACTAAATTGACCTCAATCTTTAACCCATTCCTAATTTAAATCAAATAGATTAGTGGAGGGCATTTTGGACATTCAAATAGAGGACACCTCACCATTTTTGGGCAGCCACCTATGGGGGGATAAGGAGTGAGTCACTCCTTCATTCATTTGTTTTCATCCACTTTCTCTCTCTTGTTCTTCCCCAAATTAATTTAGAGATGAACCACTATTGATTTTATCTCCAAATCAACCCCTTCTTCCACCAAATCTTCTTCATTTCTCCTCTACTCTATGGTTAGAGGGTGCTAGCCAAGTTTGGGAGAATTCGGAGCTCGTTCGTGTCCTTTTAGAATCTCTACGTGTCGATGTCGTGTCGGAAGGATTTTCCTTTGAATCTCTCTTCCGGAAGGTATAATCTCTCCTCTAATCCAACCCTACATGCATATAGGAATAGTTTGAACCCATAAGAATGACCCCCATGGTTGTATCTCCATTTGTGTTCATTTCGTGTCCATTTGGAGGTCATAGGAGTGTCCTTTGTGTTGTGGTTGTGTCCATGTGGGAAAACCCCAAATTTGGACACACTATGTGTTGTTGTTATGTATGAATGAATTATTACATGTTTAATCTCATATTTTTGTATTGGAGATGTGTTATATAGTGTCTCATATACATATATTAGTGTAGAGAGTGAGTTCTTGATATATTATGTTATATACTTGTGTTTCTTTTGTCTCAAACTACCTAAATTCGTTATAATATTTATCCACGTTTTTAGTAACAGTAGCAACTTAGAAATATCATAACTTTTAGCTTAAAACTCCGATTTATCTCCCATTTTTTCCAAGAACCGTATCGAAGTTAGCTTTCCAAATATATATTTTAATAAGACAAATTCGTTCTGAAACTTTATGTAAAATTATTTGAGTGTCAGCTGTACGAAAGACGAACGCGTTTCGGTGTTTTTACGATTCCGGGAGCTTCCGGACACGAAAATGCGATCCGTTTAAAGTTTCGGAAAGCTAACACAAAGATCTATAACATACTTTAATCCTAGAATTTAATGAATGCCTAATTTTTACAGTATTGATTTTAAGTAGAAGATTACTATACGATATATGTATTTTATATATCCTTGTATGTACAAATATGTATGTATGTATGTGTATATATATATGTGTGTATGTTAAGAGAATGTAATATAATATAGAGTATGCATAAATGATATAATGTATGAAGTATATAATGTATTCAAATATGTATGTATAGGTGCATGAATGAATGAATGAATGAATGAATGCAATGCATGAATGAATGGATGAAATGCAAGCATGTGGGTAATGCAAGGTATTGAAACATGTATGCAAGTATCCATATGTAAGTAAGTAACGTAATCAAGTATGAATGTATGCTATATATGAATGCCAACATGATAGGAATGTATGATGCCATATTAGCACTTAGCACCATGTTCATATGTTAAAACCCCCTTCTACATGTTGACAGTAACCCCAAGCATGAATACACATAAAACCTACTTACTGTTATGAGTAAACCCTTTGATGTATAAATAAACCCTTTTGTTATGATTAACACCCACACACACATGCACATGCTAAACCTATGCTTTACATGTTATTTCTTCTATGTGACACAATGAACCCTTGCTAAATGTTATCCTTCTAATATAACCCCCTCACACTTGAACACATTGTACTGCTATGTACACATTACCATATCCACATTCATGTATCACTCACTCCTTGTCTTTATGCACCTTGCTTGTAATAAAAATATATATGAATATATGTAATGTGTGTTTGATAACTTGTGTAGCTTTGTGATTTTGTGTGAGTGTTAGTCTAGGCTTGGTTAGGCCTAATGAGACTTGTTAGTCTAGGTTTAGACCTAATACTGCCTAGTTAACCTAGTTTGACTAGTACGGTTGACCAGAGTTGACCAAGAGTTGACTTTGACCTAGAATGACCTAGAATCATGTAGAATGCATAGTAGAGCTTTATTTTACCATTTTGGACTTGTTGTGACTTGTGCTGTTCTAAATAGGAGCCAGACACCTCTCCTCGGACAGTACATTTTCTTTGGACATTCAGATAGCAGGCGAGTACATTCTCTGATAGTTCTTTCATTTACTTGTCAATTACTGTACTTCAGTTCTAATTAGTTTTATGTGATTCTTATAACACATATGGATATTTCTGGATTCATGTATACGACACACATACCATATTATCTGGCCTCTATTTCTGGAATCACTACCGGCATCACCTTCTGGAACCACTACTGGAATCACCTTCTGGAATTACTACTGGAACCACCTATTGGAATCACTCTGGAATCTTTTGCTGGTATCATTATGTTTGGCTTGACTCATCTCGATTTCTCGTGTCGCTTTCTGGATTCACTTGTACTTGTGGGCGGAGAAATATTAGAGTAGACATGTGAACATTACCCAAATACTGGAACCACTCCCTTGGAATTATACTGGAATGATAGCCATCCCACACTTCGCGAGTGTGCGATGTGCCGTATTACCTACAGCCGTTTACATGTCGATTTCGGTATTTTAAAACACACTATTAGAGTATAGGCTGGACTCACCCTGGAATCATTGATCACTATGACTGGAATCATCTCGTACTGGATTTATCTTGTATTAGATTCGTCTTGTACTGGACTTACATTGGAGTTACACTTGTTTACATTTACTGCCTGGACTTATATCATGTTACTCTAGTTCAGCTAGTTTCTATTTACAGTCTTCGTTGCCATGATTCTTCACTTGTTTTACTTACCTTACTTTTCTTGTATCTTAACTGTTTCTCTATACCATCACCTGTATACAAACTACCATGTTCATCAATAAAACTATCTATAACTGCTTTATAGTTCTCTGTCATTTACTTGGAATTTCTTGATGATTTGTACTCGTTCCTGTCCTGACTGGACCTATTGATAAATTTTACAGACAGCCTGGAGGTTGCCTGCTAGCCTAGAGGAGACACAGTAGAGGTTGTATAGATAGCTAGGGTTTTGCTCATAGTTTATTTCCAGTTGTCTTGAGTTGTATTTATGGATTACTGTATTTGAGCTTTGAGATGTATTTCTGGGTTTGTGTATCTTAGACACTTAGGCTTCTATCTGCTGTATCTCTTTTGGATTTTATGTTTTATCTATCTTTATCATGCTCTACCTTAGATGTGATTGAGACTGTATCTGCTATGTCACCTCCATTCGGAGACTATATACTGTACATGTACCTTTATTTTGTTAGATGTTTGACCTAGGACAGCGTTCTACCGCCGACACTACGGCGTAGGCTGGACGTACCCACGTCTCGTGCCCTTACTCTAGGGTGCGGGTCGTGACAAATGGTTACTTTATTAGTTTTCTTGTTGAAGACTATCACTTGCTTAGTTAATAGCATTAAATATCTTATGTTAGTAATTAGTGTATAGTTATGTATACAGTAAGAATATTAGCTAATATACAATGTATGCATGTCTATATATATATATGCTCTTTAGTATTATTGAAATCTTTAGTATTAATTATACTGTTTTACTAAATAATATGTATTAAATAATTTTCTAAATATATTAATATATTATTTTCATGGTTTTGTAAATATGGTTTGACCTAAAACTATAAGTTTGACAAAATTAGGTTTTAGTCCAAAAAACGATTTTATAAATTTTTTATGTTTTATCTAAAACTATTTTACCTATAAAAAAATATAGTTTTCAAATATAATAAATATTTATTTATATATACAAAATTTGATTATTAAATCTTGTCCCTGACTAGTCGTACTCCTATCTTCTTGCAAATCTCGAACCTTCCTTATATCGTCCCTAGCCAAATTGACTATTCTTGACTCAATGGCACGATCCATCCCATCAATTGAGATCATCTTGCATACTTTTGGCATATATGACTATTTTGTGCCAACACAATCATATCACAAGTCAACTGCAACCCAACGCAAGGCAAGTTTCACTGTAGTATTATATTGCCTTTATTTTATACTGCATGTATCTCTATATCGTCTTTTCACTTGAATCTTTATATTTCATGTTGTCACTGTTCTAGATTCATCATGATAATTGCTTGTACACGAGAGTTAGAGTCGCTAAAGTATATGTACATGTTCATGCCTAATTTCTAGTTTATCGTGATTCTCGTTTGTCGTGTTATTAATGTTAATCGTGTTGGACATGTACTTGTGAGATAGTCGGGAGGGAGAATACAACTAGTATGCATGTGGTCTACGCAATGTACAATTTTTTTCCAATGTTAATGTACAATTTGATGGAGGATATAGAGCAAAGCTTATGGCTGGCACAGATTCCGAAGAGCTTGCAGGTGGAGGCAGCCGCTAGTCAGCTATTCGATATCGCCCTCACTTGGTATCGTACAAAGCCTAGGCTGGCCGTGATAGGTTTGACATGGGATGACTTCAAGAAGCTCTTCAAGGAAAAGTTCTTCCCCGATGTGGCTTTGAGTGCATTGGAGAGCCAATTCTGGGATTGGTTCAGGGGAATATGTCCGTGGATGACTATGCTACCGAGGTTTTCCATATCAGCCAGTTTGCGTAGAGCATGGTTCAGGAGCAAGGGGATCGGGCCCGAAAGTTCAAGAAGGGCTGAACCACGAGGTCAGATCGTCATGTCAGGGCGTCGTACGAAAACTTTTAAGGATATTCTTATAGATGCCAAGATAGCGGAGGAGGACTTCGGCCTCGGGCCCTGTCATGGCCCGCACCCTAAAGTAAGGGCACGAGAAGTGAGTACGTCCAGCCTACGCCGCAGTGTCGGCGGTAAAACGTTGTCCTATGTCACAACATCTAACAATATAATGCTAAGCAGTTTATACTTCCCAAATGGGGGTGACATAGCAGATACAGTCTCAATCACATCTAAGGTAGAGCATGATAAAAAAATAGATAAAACATGAAATCCAAAAGAGATACAGCAAATAGAAGTCTAAGTGTCTAAGATACACAAACCCAGAAATACATCTCAAAGCTCAAATACAGTAATCCATAAATACAACTCAAGACAACTGAAAATAAGCTATAAGCAAAATCCTAGCTATCTATACAACCTCTACTGTGTCTCCTCTAGGCTAGCAGGCAACCTCCAGGCTATCTGTAAAATTTATCAACAGGTCCAGTCAGGACAGGAGCGAGCACAATACATCTCAGCAGTTCATAGCAGGTTAGAAAATATAATCATGCAGTAAAGTAAGATACAGGTACTGAAGGAAATACAGTATGTAAATAGAGAGAGAGAACTGTAATAGAAATATCTACTATACAATAGAGAACTAACAGTGGCTAGTGAGTCAGAGTACAATATAGACATGTAAATGGCATAGGATGATTCTGATGAGACACTACGGAATGATTCTGATGAGATACTACTTGGATATTATTCACATGTCCACTTCTACTTCCCCGTACCCCCAATCAATACACAAGGATCCAGCCAGGTTATGTTATGAATCATGCAACGGCCCCTGAAGGGTGGTACATGATAGTCCCATTAATGGGGATTCTAGGAAGCCCAATAAATGGAAGGATTCAAGTAAGACTCTGTGATCATGAGGATACATGTCACAAGTGATTCAATGAACCAATGAAGCATAGTGATACGCCATGTAAGTGAAACGCACAGAACATGAAGTATCCGATGCTCCCTGAGGGGATAACATCTCAAGAAGGGATTCCTATAGTACTAATCCGTGTGACCAACGTGACAGTATCATGTAAAGTAATTTAAAGCAGGAAAATAATTCTAAGCAGGATATGAAATGATCAGAGAATGTACTCGCCTGATAACATGAACAACTGATAGGTATAGGGGTCCAACTGAAGCCACAGAGTCCTATTTAAAGCAACACAGGTTACAAGGTGTTCAAGTTGTAATAAATGAATCTCTACAAGCAATCTATATTATACTAGGTTCTTCTAAGTCAAATCAACTCTAAGTTAACTCCGGTCAATAATCTAGTCAAGCTAGGTCAAGTGTTGACTTACAGTTGACTTTGGTCAACTGGTCAACTCTGGTCAAACATGGTCAATTCTAGTCTAATTATTAAAAATATAAAGTGTACTTAGTTATTCGTACGTCGAAACTTACGACACGCAAATCGAGATAAAATGATTAACGATAAAGTTAATAATCTTATTATAGTGATCCATGTGTCCGTCTTACCAATTTCAGCGAAGTGAGATCGCTAGAATTGACTGATCTCAGTTCCGTTGTACTAATCCCAAAATACGAATATTATAAGAGTTAATTATTAATAAAAGGTGATACATTGAGAAACTATCTACAAATATTGTCGGATGATGAAATAAACATCGCCAACGTATCCAGAATGGTCAAATTAGCTATGATAGCCTACCTATCGGTCCGATTTGGACATAGGGGCAAAAAGGTAATTTCGGGTCAAAAATGGTATCCGTGTCGGTGCCGTTTTGTACCGAAAAACATGCAAGAAAAAAAGTCTACAAAATATAACAAATTATATGTCCACGAAACCAGAATGACGATACGAACCCAACGGTATATCCGGAATTGAATTTCGTTGACCCGTTCTCAATTTGGTCCGTTGACCAGAACTTGGAATTTCGGTTTGCACGAAAATGCATGTCGGAGCCAATATTCTCAAAACTTAGAAAACTATATGTCAACGAGTCCAGAATGACGATACGAACTCAACGGTATATCCAGAATTGGATTCCGATGAGCCGATCTCAAAATGACCGGTTGACCCGGATATTGGTATCCGACTTACACCGAAATACGTGCCAGATCCAATATCCACCAAAACCTAGCAAATTATATCTCAACTGGTCCAAAATGACGATACGAACTCAACGGTGTATCCGAAATTGGATTCCGATGAGCCGACATCAAAAAGTTCTGTTGACCCGGACTGTGGGATCCACTTTGCAACGAAATGCGTGCCATGGCCCACGTCCTCCAAATCTAACAAATTTTATATGAAAATATGCCAGAACGACGCCACGAGTCTACTGGTGGTGTCAGAAATAAAATCTGGAGTCCCGTGTTCAAAATGAAATTTTACAAGTTGGAAACTACGAATTCGGACGGCCAACTTTGGCGTCGAATTCAACCAATCAAACAAGCTCATAATGAAACGAAACTAGAGGGGTAGTAAGAGGGTTATACCAGCTTTGCACAGGAACTGGTAGCACACCAAATGGAGCTGCGGTGGAGGAGGTACAAGCTGACGAAGTTGACTCCGCAAAACTGTCCAAAATTAATACAATTTAAACGGTCAACTTGGTGGCCGATTTTGATGTATCAAACGATAAAATTAACGGATAAAAATTGACAGGAGTGAAGGTGGATATATTGAAATTGTGTCGGAGCAAAGAAATCGCCGATCCAACGGTCAGATTTCTCGAAAATCGTGCACGAAGTTGCTGCGACGAAATACCGTTTACACTTCGTTTCCGGGCTCGTCACGACGGGAACCCGTGCCAAACGCACGGATTGCCTCCGATACACGTCGGGGAGAGGAACGATGGCCATGGGGCCTGCCCCGGGGGTGTGCTCGTCCAAGTGGGGGTCGGCCACGCCAGCGGCAGCGACGCCCGCACGTGCGCAAAGTTGTGCGTGGCTGTGCAGCTGTGCCGCAGCTGCTGTGCGCTGCTGCAGTGCGCGGGGCTGCGCCCTGGCTTGGCCCGACGGAGGCGCAGCCTGGCGTGGCGGGGGCGACGGCTGTTCGTGGTGTGGTCACGGTGGTGATGGAGGTGGATTGAAATGGATGGACGGATGGATGTGGTGGTGGTGGTGACTGGTTGTGGTATGGCCGTATGGTGGTGGTGGTCGACGGCGTAGGTGGGTGGCCAACGGCCTAGGAGGAGGTGGTGAGGAAAAGAAGAGGTGGTTCGGCCATGTGTGAAGAAGAGGTGTTGTTGGCTGCTATGGAGTGGTGAAAAATATGTGGGAATAATTCAAAAAAGGGAGAGAGGGAGAGAGAAGAGAATAATTGTGTGTGTTACAAGTGGAGGAGAGAGAATGCCTATTCCCTCAATGTTAGGGCCGGCTAGGGGTGTTGGGGAATTGAATGTAGGGACTTAATAGTTAGGATTTATTTAGAGAAATCAAAGGCTAGGATGAATTGTAGGGGAAATTGGACATTCCTATAGGGATTTTAATAAACAGAATTTCCATTGAATATTAAAAATAGGTAGATAGGATATCTGATATTATTTTTGGGCAAGGAAAGTGAGGGTGTCATGAGAGAGGGTAATATGAAGCTGGGGCTGGGTTCAGTCGAGCCGGGTTGGATCAAAACCGAACATGGCGTAATAATCGAATTAAAATAGGTGTTGATAATCATGGATAAATAAGTAATATGTGGGGGCTCAAACAAATGGCACACAAATGGCATGCGGATAGTAGGCTCAATGTGGGCCTTGTCCATATTTGGGGCTGACAGGTTTTGGCCGACAGGGTACCCACAAATCCATTTGAAAAATAAATGTGACACCGTGGGGTAAAATAAAATTGGATCACGTGTCAGGAAATTTGTGTGAAGCAAATAGAGCACAAAATGGTATTTCTGAGTGGGAGACGAAGGTCATGGGTGAAGAGCGTCTCGAGTAGATCATGCATGATGAGTTGGTTTCAAGAAAATGACTGGTCGGGTACTCCCAATTCAAAAGTCACGGTAACGTGCTAATAATGATTAAGGAAAAGGGTGGAAAAATTAATTAATGATCAAATGGTCTAATTCGACCCGAAGTTGTGCGAAGCAAAAAGAGTACAAGAGAACTAGTTTGAGTGGGACACTATATACCAAAATGAAGGTAATCTCGTCCACTACAAAACTCATGAAGAAGGTTTCCAGATTTGAACATCCCTGACACTCCAAATATCAAAGGCACGAAAAAGTACACTTAAAGATAAATAAACAGAATAATTATTTATTGAAATTAAATCAAGCAGAAAAATTAAATAAAAAAATTAATCCAAAATTCAGGGTGCTCACATCCTACCCACCTTATAAAAATTTCATCCTCGAAATTAAAATGTTCGTACTCCTTCTAGGTCAAACCCGCACAATCAAGTCCCAGAACTTAAACAAATCATACCATCAAAAAGGACGACATACAGGGTCATGGCATATAGTGGCAGTGAAAGTCTCATCTAGTTATACTAGTCATGCTAACCGAAACGGTCATAGGGTATCAAAACACACAAGCAATCTAGGGTGCTAAACTAGAAAAGTTACAGAATTAACAATCATCAAAATTGTAAGGCAGTCTACCATCCTACATGAAAACTGGTACTCAAAAAAAATAAAGTTAACTACCAATTATCTATAAAGGGGTACTATTCAAGAAAGAAAAAAAAAATCAAAATCAGAAGTTAAAGAATGAAAGTCAATTGCATGGAAATCCAATCACAATATATATTAAGAATATTTAGTCTCGATACGATCTAAGCTGATCAAATTGGAGAAATCAAGATTTGGGCAATATGGAGGACATGTTCAACAAAGTCTGAGAACGAGCATACAAGGATGGAGATTCAGGTCACAATCAAATTTAATTCAATTGAGTACAACCCAAGATATTAATATGATAAGAAAAGTTAATCGAAGTCGATTTGGTCGTGATTAAGGAAACTAGGATTCAATGGTATTAAAAAATCCTTTTAGAGGAAAACAAGAAAGATTTCATACGAAAGTCAGTTAATCATCTCTCTCTGATACTATCAGTTTACCATCTGCCAATCATATTTTCTCACAAATCCCAATATAAAAATCAACCGTTATATGACTACCCTCAAAAAATTTATAACTTCAGTCATCTAAACCTTTACCACGATTACCGTAGACAAAATTCCAAACTTCTAAAACATTTCCCACGAAGCATACCCCTCTTAATTAGGTATCAACACTTATTCATTTAATCAAATTTCCAAATTCCTTCACCTTGTTCTAAATTAGATCCGAAACCTCTAAATCCAGTTTATGAAATCCTTGTACTTGTTTCAATCAAGTTTCGTATTTACTCAACTCTAATACCACTATGTCATACAATTTTATTCTTGTTTATAAATCAACCTTTATATTTTCTTCAACGTTCACCTTCAATAATTATTCTTTTTGAATTCTACATTTTTTTTCTCAAAAAAAAATAACTCCTATAACTTAAAATTCTTGTGTTCTCTCTGTCTCTAGTCACCCTCTTACAATATCTAGTTCAATTTCGCAAGATCATCGAATACAATTAAATTCTCTTTTCTATTACTAAATTTCTACATAGTCTTAGAGTAGAAGTTCCTAAGAATCAATAACCAAAATTTTCTATGAGAAATGAATTACTCATAACCAAAATTTTCTGCGATTGTCTCTAAATTGATAACATTTATCTCTCGATTCCATTCTAAACCTTTGCCACATCTCCATCTCGAATTTTTCATTTTTGACATCCAACATTCTGGTTCCTACAAAATCATCATATGATAACCAATTATGTCATTTCCGAACTAGATGATTTACGTTATTTCCTCAACATGTCTCAAGTAAAATGATTTGAAGATTCAAGGGTTTTCAAAGTATAGCTGACAGAATTAGATACGAGACAGAGGATTGATGTAATATGACAGTTATATAAGACAAAGAATGATGGTAATAAAATATTGGCATAAAGAGAAATGATAATAGAATCTGTTCTGCTTATCTGTTTAAAAGAAGGAACCATTTTGAAACCAGAGCTATAATATCAAATCCAAGATAAGGTCTAGCAAAATCATCGATTCATTGTATTAAGAAAAAATTCATAGTAAGAAGTTACACAAAGGTTTATAAAAATAGCTAAAGCTACTCCTAAGTTAAATAATAAGAAATAAAACAAAACAACAAATAATAATTCTCCTTTTTTTTGAAGGACTGGAACAAAAGTAGAGAAAACATGTTCAAAAACATTTAAGGTACAATCACAGAGTCCTTGACTAAGGCACATACCTCTAGAATTATGGTATTTAAAATTTTTACGATGCCGCTAGCATGGCTGCGAAAACCTTAAATTTCCACACCCGAGAAATATCCAAAGTCAGACTATATGTCCTCGCCATGCTGGCTAATGTAACTGTAGAAGACTAGATTCCATAACTTAGATGACCTAGCCCATATAATTTCATCCTGACAAAAATTAAATTAAATCAACATAGATACCAAAAAATCAAATTTATCAATGAACATCAAGATTCAAAAATGAACAAAAATCCATCAAATCATATAAATACAAACTCTGATGCCACAGCTAACATCAAGATTCAAAATTCAACAATCATCCATCAAAATCAATAAATACAAACTCAAATTCAACAATAATCCATCAAAATCAAATTCAAAAACAGAAAGTAAAGATAAATCAAATCAAGGGAAGAAGAGTTTTTAAATCAAAGTTAAAATAAGATTCTCAAGGGTCGTCCCAGGAATCTCTCAAGGGATCCTAACTGTGATTGAGTACTTTCAAAAATATATCCAAATCCTACTGCAGGTTGTAGTGGTACTCTTGTTCGAATACCACTACACAAACTCGACCTGCATGGGCCACCACTAAAAACGTGTCACGACCCGCACCCTAGAGTAAGGGCACAAGAATTGGGTACGTCCAGCCTACGCCGCAGTGTCGGCGGTAGAACGCTGTCCTAGGTCACAACATCTAACAATATGATGCTAAGCAGTTTATACTCCCCGAATGGGGGTGACATAGCAGATACAGTCTCAATCACATCTAAGGTAGAGCATGATAAAAAAATAGATAAAACATAAAATCCAAGAGAGATATAGCAGATAGAAGTCTAAGTGTCTAAGATACACAAACCAAGAAATATATCTCAAAGCTCAAATACAGTAATCCATAAATACAACTCAAGACAACTGAAAATAAGCTATAAGCAAAACCCTAGCTATCTATACAACCTCTACTATGTCTCCTCTAGGCTAACAGGCAACCTCCAGGTTATATGTAAAATTTATCAACAGGTCCAGTCAGGACAGGAGCGAGCACAATACATCTCAACAGTTCATAGCAGGTTAGAAATATAATCATGCAGTAAAGTAAGATACAGGTACTGAAGGAAATATAGTATGTAAACAGAGAGAGAGAACTGTAATAGAAATATCTACTATACATAGAGAACTAACAGTGGCTAGTGAGTCAGAGTACAATATAGACATGTAAATGGCATAGGATGATTCTGATGAGACACTACGAAATGATTCTGATGAGATACTACTTGGATATTATTCACATGTCCACTTCTACTTCTCCGTACCCCCAATCAATACACAAGGATCCAGCCAGGTTATGTTATGATTCATGCAACAGCCCCCGAAGGGTGGTATATGATAGTCCCATAAATGGGGATTCTAGGAAGCCCAATAAATGGAAGGATTCAAAGAAGACTCTGTGATCATGAGGGTACATGTCATAAGTGATTCAGTGAAACAATGAAGCATAGTGATACACCATGTAAATGAAACGTACAGAACATGAAGTATCCGATGCTCCCTGAGGGGATAACATCTCAAGAAGGGATCCATATAGTACTAATACGTGTGACCAACGTGACAGTATCAAGTAAAATAATTTAAAGCAGGAAAATAATTCTAAGCAGGATATGAAATGATCAGAGAATGTACTCGCCTGATAACCTGAACAGCTGATAGGTATAGGGGTCCAACTGAAGCCACAGAGTCCTATTTAAAGCAACACAGGTTACAAGGTGTTCAAGTTGTAATAAATGAATCTCTACAAGCAATCTATATTATCCTAGGTTCTTCTAAGTCAAATCAACTCTAGGTCAACTATGGTCAATAATCTAGTCAAACTAGGTCAAGTGTTGACTTACAGTTGACTTTGGTCAACTGGTCAACTCTGGTCAATTCTAGTCTAATTATTAAAGATATAAAGTGTACTTCGTTATTCGTACGTCAAAACTTACGATACGTAAATCGAGATAAGATGATTAACGGTAAAGTTAATAATCTTATTATAGTGATCCACGTGTCCGTCTTGCCAATTTCAGCGATGTGAGATCACTGGAATTGACTGATCTCAGTTCCGTTGTACTAATCCCGAAATACGAATAATATAAGAGTTAATTATTAATAAAAGGTGATACATAGAGAAACTATCTACAAACATTGTCGGATGATGAAATAAACATCGCCAACGTGTCCAGAATGGTCAAATTAGCTAGGATAGCCTACCCATCGGTCCGATTTGGACACAGGGGCAAAAAGATAATTTTGGGTCAAAAACGGTATCCGTATCGTAGCCGTTTTGCACCAAAAAACGTGTAAGAAAATAAGTCTACAAAATATAACAAATTATATGTCTATGAAACCAGAATGACGATACGAACCCAACGGTATATCCGGAATTGGATTCCGTTGAGCCGATCTCAAAATGACTGGTTGACCCGAATATTGGTATCCGACTTGCACCGAAATGCGTGTCGGATCCAATATCCACCAAAACCTAGAAAATTATATGTCAACGGGTCCAGAATGACGGTACGAACTCAACGGTGTATCCGGAATTGGATTCCGATGAGCCGGCGTCAAAAAGTCCCGTTGACCCGGACTGTAGGATCCACTTTGTACCGAAATACGTGCCAGGGCCCACGTCCTCCAAATCTAACAAATTTTATATGAAAATATGCCAGAACGATGCCACGAGTCTACTGGTGGTGTCAGAAATGAAATTTGGAGTCCCGTGTTCAAAATGGAATTTTATAAGTTAAAAATTATGTATTCGTACGGCCAACTTTGGCGTCGAATTCAACCAATCAAACAAGCTCACAATGAAACGAAACTAGAGGGATAGTAAGAGGGTTATAATAGCTTCGCACAGGAACTGGTAGCACGCCAAATGGAGCTGCGGTGGAGGAGGTACAAGCTGACGAAGTTGACTCCGTGAAACTGTCCAAAATTAATACAATTTAAACGGTCAAATTGGTGGCCGGTTTTGATGTATCAAACGATAAAATTAACGGACAAAAATTGACAGGAGTGAAGGTGGATATACCGAGATTGTGACGAATCAAGAAGAAATTGTCGATCCAACGGTCGGATTTCTCGAAAATTGTACGCGAAGTTGCTGCGACGAAATACCGTTTCAACTTCGTTTTCGGGCTCGTCACGACGTAAACCCATGCCAAACGCACGGATCGCCTCCGATACACGTCGGGGAGAGGAACGATGGCCATGGAGCCTACCCCGGGGGTGCGCCCGGCCAAGTGGGGGTCGGCCACGCCGGCGGCGGCGACGCCCGCACGCGCGCGAAGTTGTGCGCGGCTGTACAACTGTGCCGCAGCTGCTGTTGCCTGCTGCAGTACGCAGGGACTGCGCCCTGGCCTGGCCTAGTGGTGGCACGGCCTGGCACGGTGGGGGTGGTGGCTGTTCATGGTGGTGGTCACGGTGGTGATGGAGGTGGATTGAAATGGATGGACGGATGGATCTGGTGGTGGTGGTGACTGGTGGTGGTGCGGCCGTATAGTGGTGGTGGTGGTAGTGGTCGACGGCCTAGGTGGGTGGCAGTTGTCCTAGGAGGAGGTGGTGAGGAGGAGAAAAGGTGGTTCGGCCATGTGTGAAAAAGAGGTGTTGTTGGCTGCTATGGAGTGGTGAAAAATATGTGGGAATAATTCAAGAAAGGGAGAGGGAGAGAGAAGAGAATAATTGTGTGTGTTACTAGTGGAGGAGAGAGAATGCCTATTCCCTCAAAGTTAAGGCCGGCTAGGGGTGTTGGGGAATTGAATGTAGGTATTTAATGGTTAGGATTTATTTGGAGAAATCAAAGGCTATGATGAATTGTAGGGGAAATTGGCCATTCCTATGGGGATTTTAATAAACGGAATTTCTATTGAATATTAAAAATAGGTAGATAGGATATCTGATATTATTTTTGGGCAAGAAAAGTGAGGGTGTAATGAGAGAGGGTAATATAAAGCTGGGGCTGGGTTCAGTCAAGCCGGGTTGGATCAAAATCGGACATGGCACAATAATCGAATTAAAATATGTGTTGATAATCATGGGTAAATAAGTAGCATGTGGGGGCTCAAATAAATGGCACACAAGTGGCATGCGGATAGTAGGCTCAATATGGGCCATGTCCATATTTGAGACTGACAGGTTTTGGTCGACAGGGTACCCACAAATCTATTTAGAAAATAAATGTGACACCATGGGGTGAAATAAAATTGGGTCACGTGTCAGAAAAGTTGTGTGAAGCAAATGGAGCACAAAATGGTGTGTCTGAGTGGGACACGAAGGTCATGGGTGAAGAGCGTCTCGAGTAGATTATGCATGATGAGTTGGTTTCAAGAAAATGATTGGTCTGGTGCTCCCAATTCAAAAGTCACGGTAACGTGCTAATAATGATTAAGAAAAAGAGTGGGGAAATTAATTAATGATCAAATGGTCTAATTCGACCCGAAGTTGTGCGAAGTAAAAAGAGTACAAGGGAAAAAGTTTGAGTGGGATATTATATACCAAAATGAAGGTAATCCCGTCCACTACAAAACTCATGAAGAAGGTTTCCAGATTTGAACATCCCTGACACTCCAAATATCAAAGGCACGAAAAAGTACACTTAAAGATAAATAAACAGAATAATTATTTATTGAAATTAAATCAAGCAGAAAAATAAAATAAAAAATCAACCCAAAATTCAGGGTGCTCACAGTCCCAAAAGGAGCAGCGATGCCATGGATGCTGGTACCGGTGTAGGATCGGCCAAGCGTCCTTATATCCAGCCGAGGCCATTTCAGTAGCACAAGCATCAACATCATCAGCACCATGCACCAGCCCGCTCATATGCCCCACAGCAGTATGAGTATCTGAGTGGCGCACCTAAGGGTAGAGCATTTATGTTGATGGTCGAGGCGCCCGAGCCCATTGCAGATGTCGTGGCAGGTTCTCTTATTCTCGATTCCTTTCATGCTTTAGCATTGTTTGACTCTGGTGCCACACATAACTTTGTATCTATCTCTTTTGCTCTTAGACACAATATTATTGATGAACATTTGAGTAGGACTTGTAAGATCATGACTGGGGGAGGCATTATCATGGTCAATAATATTTGCAAGGGCAGATAGTTACTTTAGAAGCCCAAAATTTGAGTACATGCTTGCTAGTAATGCCACTTTCGAATTATGATATTGTACTCGGGATGGATTGGTTAAGTAGGCACCATGCTAGCATAGATTGTAAAGGAGACAGAGTTTTATTCAGTCCATCGGGAGAGCCAGAGTTTGAGTTTGTCAGAGCGGCAGCTAAGCAGAGGGATGGCTTCGGTGGAGCTATGGTGGAAGAGAAGGAGTTGCCACATCTATTTTTAGCATAGTTCTTGGATGTTTTTCCAGAGGAGTTGTCGGGATGCCGCCGGACAGGGATGTTGTGTTCTTTATAGACTTAGTGCCGGGCGCGGAGCCTATCTCGTAGCACTTCTATAGGATCAACAATAATGAGTTGGCAGAGTTGAAGAAGCATGTTGATGAGCTGCAGGACAAAGGATTCATCAGATCCAGTTCTTCACCTTGGGGCACTTCTGTTCTATTTGTACCGAAGAATGATGGATCGGTACACATGTGTATCGACTATAGGGCGTTGAACAGCCTCACTATTAAGAACAAATATCTGTTGCAGAGGATTGATGACTTATTTGATCAGTTGAGCGACGCGAAGGTATTTTTAAAAATAGACTTGAGGTCATGGTACCATATGTAATGCTCCATCCCGCTCAGTCCAATCGGAGGAATCAAAATGCCAACAGTGTTGGACTTAGCCATGCAACGGCCTGCTCAAAGTCCTGCTCGATCGAGACAACTCCTCGCTCAGGTATGTGGCTTCGGTAAACTTGTTTCAGCTTAGCCTTCACGCTAATAAAACAAAAAAATTTAACAACACAAGTAGGCTTGATAATAAAAGAGACGAATCCACATACCTAAGGGAATAATCCCAAATGGTTCAGATTGAGTTAGAATATAGAAAGGTACTACAGTCGACTTAGAAGTGTTCACGTCGTGTTTTTAAAATGACACTCGATCCTTTGTCTCGTGGCTTGGGAGAAGGAAAGTTGGTCCATGTTGCTACGAAGCTATGAACCTAGCATAAGTCATAGGTGTCACACATATAAATGCTTGATAAAGCATACAATGTCCCACTGTCCAATGCTTGTCATAGCAAAAGTGTGAAATAATTCTTAATGCACATTTTCATGATACAAGGCTTGGGTTAGCCTTTGCTCGTCCCACGGGTTATGTTGTTGCAAGATTGACTTAGGAAAAAGTTATGCCACGAGCTAATAAAGTCCTAGCATGCATTGTCCTACATTTTATGCAGTTGTTATAGCCAACAGTCTTACGATCTCAAGGCTTGTCATTGTAGAAGCATAAAAATCTCAGCTGATGACATCACTTCACCACAGCGCAGACGATACAAAGGCTCAGCCCAAGTGCTAAAAAGATAAAATAAAAGATACGAAAAGAAGTCCCTTATGTGTCACGTCAACCAAAGTCTACTACATACACATCAAGACTACACAAAAAGGACTAATTCAGTTCGTCTACAAAGGATCTGGTACAGATTCGATAGAGCCCAGAAGGGTTTACAAGGGATTCGGTATTCGTCAAAATGCAGCCCTTCTTCTTCATGCCAGAAGATTGACCTCCATCGAGGCGTATTCTAACCTTTTTATGGGCGCAGCCTCTCAGAAGCATATCAACCACTCGGCCAAAGCAGGCAGCTTGCTAAAGCAGTCATTGGCCCGAGCCTTCAAAGAGCACAGCAGGTCGCGAAGCCCTGAATGGGAAGGACATAACACAACCTGTGGCTCTTTAGGTTGGCTATCCAGCCATGACCTAGGTCGTCAGGACCTCGAAGATCCCCCAGACATCTCCGAGAGTTGAACTCCCTAAGGAGGACATTTACAAACTTCTTAAGGGCAGCAATGGCTTCTTAAATACATAGTTATTCTATAAGAACATGGCTCTAGTGAACGAGAAAAGCCTCAACCAGCAGCCAACTTATACAAGGCCGATCGTCGCTCGAAGTTAAGTTTGGATCTCGTATGGTAGTGAAGGATGCCAAGAAGACGACATCAACTCGTTAGAGGAGAACTTCCCCTTTTATAGGACCGAGAATGATCCAGAGTGCACGTCACATGGCCGACGGTCAGAATTTCTGCATTAATGGATAAACCTATGTAAAATACCCAATTATTTTGATGATTTTATTTCTTTAATTAAATGTATTTTTATTTTATTGGGATTCATAAATTTTATATTTTGTTAATATTGGGTAGCAAGCTATATGCAGCAGTGTAGGTATACGTAGATAACATTTCCCAAGTTTATGTACTAAATAATGTCGAACAAATATTTTTATTGTGGATAAACTTTAAAGAATTTTAATATTTATTTTTATTATATTTTATAATATTTCTGAATTTTAAATAGTTTGGTACCTTATTAATAACATGGGTTTTATAGCAAGAAATTTCTACAAGTGTAAGTAGGTAATATTTATATGATATCCATTATTATTAAAAAGTTTTTAGAAAAAGTTTTTTAAATTTTAGGAATTTTTTTTGGAATTTAGTTACGACTTTATGGAGTTATATATATATATATATATATATATATATATATATATATATATATATATATATATATATATATATATATATATATATATATATATATATATATATATATATATATAAAAAAAAATATATATATATATATATATATATATATTTTTTTTTTTTATAAATATATATATATATATATATATATATATATATATATATAAATATATATATATATATATATATATATATATATATATATATATATATATATATAAGATGGATAAAATCATGCTCCCTTCCCCCCTTCCTCTCCCGGATCCACCCTCCTCTCCCCGACACGTCCATGCCCCCAGCACACCCCCTCGTCGCCATCTTCGTGCCGGCCGTCGGACGCCGGAGGTGCAACCCTTCCTTACCCCTCCGTGCTGTCCGGCGCACGTTGCCCCCAGTCTTCCAGCCGCAGGAGGAGACGGCGTCTCTAGCACCCCTACCTCCCCCGGCCGAGGCCGCCGCGGCAGCCCCTCCTCGCTGTGTTTTCCCCATCCATCCTTGGCTCTCCCCCCTCCCTCGAATGGACGGAAGACCAGCTTGCCGTCAAAGGATGCTGGTCGGTCCGCTCTCACCCGACCGCCGCCCCCTGGCCGGCGTTGACGGCCATGCGTCCCCCGCCTCTCCCTTCTGCGTCACCACCGGAGAAGGTCGCCCCGCTCGTAGCCCGATCTCCCCCTCCCAGCCTCATCGGGTCAGTCCCCTCCCCCTCGTCTGACCCTTGCGTGTTGGCCCCTTCTTCCAACGTAGCTGGCGACGCCGTCGGCCATACGGACTCGCCTCTCCCTGCCTCGGGCTGCGCGCTGCCCAATAATCCCTTCTCATCGGGTGACGTATCGGGGCACGTGCCAAGCGCTGGGTTCGAGGACCAGCGGTCCTCTACTCTAACCTGCCCCCTAGGCCCTTCGGCCCTCATACGAAAGGTTGGAACAGGTAGCCAGCTGGCCTGGCGCGGTCCACGCTCTTCTGATCTCGCATATCCTACCGTTGCCCATGTGGGCAGGTCCTCTCCGTTATACCCATTGGCGCTGGCAGCAGGTTGCGCACTACTTCCTGCGTCACTTTGGCGCATGGGACGAGCTGCGCGCACTCCAGCGCTTCGGGTGACGTATCAGGGCATGTACCTAGCGCTAGGTCCGAGGATCAGTTGTCCTCTGCAATCACCTGTCCCCAAGGCTCGTCGGCCATCGTACGTGAGGTAGGTTCAGAAGGCCAACTGTCTTGGCGCGGTCCACGTGGGCATGTCTCCTCTGCCCCCACTTATCCTGCTGTGGTCCACGTGGGCAGGACCGCTCCACTGTGCCCCTCGGCACTGGCTGCGGGTTGTGCACTGCTTCCTGCGTGCACTTTGGCGCCTGGGGTGTGCTGCACGTACTCCAGTGCAGCGGATTGTGTGTAATTCCTTCTGCGCTCGTTGGCGCCTGGGCCGAGCCATGCACCCTCCAGCACTTTGGGAGCTCCGGCCGGTCTTCCCTCTGTATCGGCTGCGGGCACCCCCATCGGGCTGTACGGCGCTACCGTCGAGGATCTCCTGCCCAGGCACGTCCGACTCCATCGGGGGCCAGCCGTCCAATCCTGTAACTTTTCTGACCGACGCAGCCCGCATCCCCTTCCGCGCTCCTAGCGCCACCTGCCCTTTGCTCTGGCCCTCTCCGTACTTCTGTATCCCCCGAACGGTTCTCACAGGATCCTTTGTAGGGCGTCGGATGGCAACTACATGGTGCAACCCACGGGTTACGCCCCAAGTCCCTCTTTTGATGTGACACGGGCCCACGCGGTTGGCCACTCCCCCTCCATCCATCTGCTCACATGTTCCCCGTCACCCACGTCCTCTCCCCCCTACCACGCAGCGTCTGGCGCTATATCTGTTACGATGACATCCATCCACTCTCCGGTGCCAACTTCAGTTGGAGCTGCCCTCGTGGGCCTGCCGTACGCTCTTGCCTCTCCGGGGGCATCTCCACCCTCCGGTGCTCCTCCCATAGAAAATATTGCTTTTAGTCCCACATCGAAAAGGAGAAGAAGAAATGGCTCACTCCATTTTATAAATAGAGCCCTCTTGTCTCCTTTGAAAATGACACCAACTTTCCTTTCCTCCTTCCAACTTGGACTCTTTCTACTACGCACCTTCGGGTGCTAAGTCAAAGAAGTCTAGGGCAGTGCGGGCTAAACAAGCCCAGTCAACTGTCCAAACTGCTGACCGTCAGTGGACACCGTTAACTGTTATGCGGGCTCCTGATGGAAAGTTATACAGAACCACCCGCGTCTAATCCCACATGCGAAACGGACAGGATGGGTCTCAGAAGTATTCCTATAACGATCGAGCGCAGTGCTTTACTAGCCTCAGATCAGGAAGCAAATATGATGGTCCCAAAAGTCTTCCTATAACGATCGAGAGCAAGTAATTTTACTAGCCTCAGATCAGGAAGCAAATATGATACCTACGCACCCGGGCGCTCGGGATACCTGGGCCCGCAAAACAGATGCAAAGGTAGATCAATCTGCTCTCGACTTGCAAGAGGTGGTCATCACTGCACCCAAGCCATCATCAACTGTCGCTGCCACAAGACAGTGGCTCCACTACCAAGGCAGTCTGTGTTCTAGCGATAGCGGCCTACTACGCCTTTCCAACATCATCTCAAAAATATGATGCCAATTGAAGACGTTGTAACGGCCTGCTCTCAACTAGATGTATTACTCAGAAATCTCAGTCAGGCACATCATTTCAGTCAAGCGCATCACAATCTTCTGAAGGAGTCCACCATCAAATCTTCTTTGAACAAGGAGATCAGTCAAGAGGGAGACAAACGAAACTCTCTCAAATCGTGTCATTCGGTACAGCACCTTCTCATAGGGCCCCCATACCCATCCAGCCAGAAGATATCCTTCATGCGGCTTAGTCATGAGACATTCCTCATGTGGCTCGGTCATGAGACATCCTTCATGCGGCTCGGTCAGAAGGTATTCCTCATGCGGCTCGGTCATGTGACATTCCTCATACAGCTCGGTCATGAGACAATCTTCATGTGGCTCGGTCATGAGACGTCCTTCATGCGGCTCGATCATACGGCTCGGTCATGAGACGTCCTTTATGTGGCTCGGTCATAAGACATTCCCTCATGCGGCTCGATCATGCGGCTCGGTCATAAGACGTCCTTCATGCGGCTCGGTCATGAGACATTCCCTCATGCGGCTCGATCATGAGACATTCTTTCATGCGACTCAGCCATGAGACATTCTTCATGCGGCTCGGCCAGGAGACATTCTTCTTGCGGCTCGCCACAGAAGATTAGTTGATGCACGTGACAAGTTGACCAGGTCTCAACTGCTCAACGACAAATCATAATAAATCCTAAAAAATCCCCAGCTATCAGTCACAGACCAAGTCTCGAGGCATGATTACGGCCATGTGGCCCGAGGATTTACCACGTGGTCATCTATGCGGCTCAAAATATCCTTCATCCTGAAATCACTATAAATAGCAGGGTGCCACACCCCTGCAAGATGGTTGGCAATCAAAGGCTAGCAACCTTCAAGAAGGCAATTTCTTCAAGATCTAAAGACTGCGTCAGATAGTCCACGGAGTAAGGCAGAGTTGATAGCACTTTTCCGAGCCTCCACCGTCACCCCCCAGAATCAAAACTAAATAATTGTATTTAGATTGTTTTCTAGGATTTCTTTCTAGGTTTTTCTTTGTACAAGCGAGTTTGCAATCAATTTCAGTATTTTGTAATACCTGTCTTTGATTTTTTATGCCAAACACGATGGCGACTCTGCTGGGGTTGTCTTTCTTCTCTGATAAGAAGCTGGTGACTCAATCTGACGCGTCCAAGATCGACTCTACACAGCAAATGCTTGTGGTTTATTTCGACCAACAAGCCTTCGAAGAAATGCTCTCTGAAGGGAGCGCCAGACCGTCTCAGAAGCAAGCCAACCCAAAGAGGACTCGCAAGACGTCGGTACGCAAAACTGTTGCCCCCGACCAAGTTCTCGAAGAAGCTATTTCTACAGCCCAAGACGGTGACCAGAACGCTCCTACGGTTTTGTTTCCGACCGCAGAGGACCCTACTGTCCCCAAATCCAGCAGAGGAAAACACTATGATGCTGAGTTTTTGGGGGCACAAGGGAAATCCATGCGAACAAAGAAGAAGCCGCATAGAGGAGATCGACAGTCTGTCCATGCGGCAGCCGACTCTGGTCGCAGACAAATAACTCATGTGGCAGCCATCTGTGGCCGTAGGAAGATGGTCCATGCGGTAGCCAACTCTGGCTGCAGAAAGATGGTCCATGCGGCAGCCAGCTTTAGCCGCAAGAAAGTAGCCCATGCGATAGCCAATCCTAGCCTCAGACAGGATGTCTCATGCAGCTCTGTCAGAAGCTCTGTGTTCGACCGCCTCTCATGCGGGCCCGACGCCATGCGGCCTACTGAGGATGTGGGACTTATCAATCTAGACTCTTTTTACTATGCGCCTTCGGGCGCTAAGTTAAAATGGTCTAGGGCAGTCCGAGCCCAACCAGCCCAGTCAACTGTCCAAGTTGCTGACTGTCTGCGGGCCCCGTTGACTATTACACGGGCTCCTGATGGAAAGTTGTACCGAACCACCCACGTCTAGTCCTCCAGGGCTAACGGACAAGGTGGGTCTTTAAAGTCTCCATCTAAAGATCCCGAGCAAGTTCTTTTACTAGCCACGGATCAGGGAGCAAACATGATGCCTAAGCACCCATGCGCTCGGGATACCCGAGTTCAAAAGTTTCATACAAAGATAGAGCAGCTTCCTACCGACTTATGTGACGTGATTACTCACAAATGCAAGACGGCAGCATCGACATGCAATGAGTCCCTCTCAGGGCGTCGTTTCACCCAAGTCATCATCAACTGCTGCTACGACAAATCAGCAGCACCTGAAGAGCGGCAGTCAGTTTTCCAGCGACTGCAGCAGCCAGCACCTGTCTGACAACAACTCAAGAAACAGGTATAAATTCCAGGGGACGAGGAGTTTCCTTTCGCCTCCTGTAATTAAACTCAAAAGGTTCCTCCTGGCAAGGGAGGAAAGAAGATAGGCTCTTCCAGCCCGGCCATCTCAGCCTGTATTACAAGGAGACCCTCATCTGGGGGGTTCCCATCGACAACCACAGGGGGTGTCTATTGAGGCACTCGATCCAAAAAGAAGCTTCCGGCACCCGGGGGTGCGCCTTCGGCTTCTTTGATAGTAGATGAAGCTGGGTGTAGCAGTCCCCTCAATGTATGCGACAACCCGGTATACCAAGAGCGCATACAGGGGGTAGAGGTCCCCTAGAACTGTACAACCGACTTAGATTTCCCTGAGGGCCACCACCCTCACCAAGACAATGCGGTTTCCTGTACAGGGGGTAGCACCCCTTCCGAGTCAGAGGAAGATGATATTTCGACATTTCCTGACGATTTCTCTATACAAGGGTACGGCACAGAGAGTACCTCTGCCACAATCCCTTCCACCTCTATCCACGTGAGGACAGTCTTTATGGCTGACGATGATCATGAAGCGCCTTATGACCGACAACGTCTAGAAGTGCTGGAAGCAATGCTCCTGTCCTTAGTCAAGTCCGTGGACGAGATCAAAGCCGCCTTGCCAACTCAACCAACGAGGTCGCCCGGACAAACAAGCCTGGGACCCGCAGTCAACACGGACTCCAACACAACCGCCCCTCTTTTGGGTGATGATCCCTTAGCAGTATCCATTCCTTCAGCTGCAGATGAAGCCAAAGAGGCAATAAGGGAAGTCCAGGAGCTTCGGGCAATGTTCAATGCCCGAGACTCCTTTCGGGATCTCAGAATACGGCAGCCATATTCCGTTGCATAGAGAGATTTGCCTTTTCTACCACGGTACAAGCCGTTCCATATCGATTCGTATGATGGAAGACCTCTGCTAGTCGGTATATGACTTACTTTAAAGTCACAACTGACCACTTGTCGCATAGCAATGCCATCCTTATATGATTATTCATCAGAGCATTGGAGGGGATCGCGTTCGACTGGTACCGCAACCTTCCCGACAATTGCATCCATTCTTTTGACGGCTTTAAGCACATATTTCTAGAAAGATTCTACGAAGTGGGGCATGATATAACGACGTCATCTCTCACGGACGTCGTTCAGGGAGAAAGGGAGCTAAACGAGGAACTATATCAAGTGGTTTCGTCAAACCGTAATGAGATTAACCCAAGGCAATCCCGAGAGCTCCTTGGTTGAAATCTGCTAGAAGAAGCTGCTCCCTGCAATTAGCCTCTGGATGGGTGACGATCAGTTCAGGGATTGGACGACCTTCATCATAAGTGCTACCAATGCACTGGCAAAATTGAAGAAGGCTCTCCAGCTGGGATTACATATCCCAGACGGAGAAGATAAGGGCAGACGTCCTGGTTCCACCTCTAGTAACAACAACATTGGTGCCACCACTAACCGGGACAATAAGGCCTCGTTTGGTTCACAGATTTAAGGAACCAATAAAGGAAAGTTGTTCCTTTCCTTTTTTTGGTAGCCACAAACTTGGGAATCAATTTCCTGACAAGAGAGAAAATTGGTAGGACTATGGTTCCACTCAAGACCCATGGGATTGATTTTCCCTCCTCTTTTTCGAACATTTATTACAAAAGTTATGACAAAAGTAACCATGTGTCATTGCTTATTTTACCATTAATGTTATTTTTAATAATATTATTTTTATTTTAAAAGGTAAGGATATTATTGAAATATTGTTATATTTTGCTTTCCTTTCCTAGGTAGTTTCTTTGTTTTACCAAACAACGGA
Organism: Iris pallida; assembly: GCA_029216955.1. Taxonomy (NCBI): domain Eukaryota; kingdom Viridiplantae; phylum Streptophyta; class Magnoliopsida; order Asparagales; family Iridaceae; genus Iris; species Iris pallida. The sequence continues at coordinate 16,589,305 of JANAVB010023996.1, forward strand.
AAGGAAATGTGACAGGAATCTTGCTTTCCCATTCATATGGAAAATAGAAGGGAATTCATTTCCTTTCCGTGAACCAAACGAGGCCTAAGGGCAAACAGGCCATGGTCACTGATGCGACTCCGAAGCCCGAGCAAAAACAGGCGGAAGGTCCGTGGTCCAAGGTTAATTACTCATTTGAAGATAGTCATGTCAAACCTATCTTCGATACGCTCTTGCAAGGGGGTAGGATCCAGCTCCCTCCACCGAGGCGCGAACCCTGAGCAGCAGAAATGGAGGACCCAAAGTATTGTCACTTCCAACGCTATGTCCATCATGCCACTCATGATTGCTTCCAATTGAAGCGGTACATTCAGAGTCGTATCGACTCCAAAGCTCTGTCGATAGACTTTGAAGAGGTTACCATGGCGACGAACATGGTGTATATTTAGTTCGACAATTTTTCTCCAACAAGCACTCCAGACGGGGCCATACCAGTCCCTCGGGCAACAATGGAGGTTACTAATCTTCCACTCGTCCGGAGCCAGACATCTGGATTGGTACCCCTCACCACATCGCGAGGAGAGATCATGTGGGTGTATCCAGACTTGGTGCCCGAAGTTACCCAGGAGGTGTCATCTCCTACTAACAAGAAAAATGGCAGGAAGTCTAGATCCTGTCATACAATTTCAGCCAAAGCTGAGGAAGCTGCAGCCGTTGTTACCCGGTCAGGAGCACAAGTCTAGCCCACACGGGACAGTTCAGTCGAAGATCCTCAGCCGGCAACGTTGCCTCCCTCTGATGTTCCAAGGCTATCTCTGCCTCCACTGGCGGATAAGTCCAAGCCAAAGGAAACCCGCTTTGACAGGCCACTCCGTAACGATGCACCTCAGGGACTGGAGAGACCTTACAACTTTGACATATTAGCACAATTGGCTAATACGCCAGGAAAGTTGTCGTTATACGAGCTCCTAAGGCTCTCCAAGGATCTTCATATCGCATTAAGCGAAGCACTCCAAAATGCTAACGCCTACTTAGTTCAGGTCAAGCCTCCAGGGAAAGACCTGCAAGCAGATCTACAGGACGGTGATAGCACAGATGCAATACCCAATATCATATTTACTCTGTATGACATGTTGATCAAGACCAATTTGCATGATCGTCCCTTATACTATACAGGATACATAGACGACATCAAGGTAGATCGGATGCATATCGACCCTGGCTCATCAATAAGCATTATCCCGAAAAGCTTGCTCCAATTTCTTGGCATCCCTATGCACCGGCTAGCAGCGACCAACACTGCCATTAGCGGTTTTAACTCGGGAAGGAGCTATCCCCTAGGGTAGATCCGGTTGAAGTGCCAGATTGGTGACCTGAAGAGGAAAGTTATCTGCTACGTCATAGATGCAGACACCTCCTACAACATTCTCCTGGGATGTCCGTAGATACATGACTATATGATCGTGCCATCCACCCTTCACTAGTGTTTCAATTATGTCAGTAAGCACGGTTCCGTGAAAACTGAATTTGCCGACATCGATCTCTTCAAAGGGGTTGAATCTTATTACTCTTCGGAGGCTTGTTTATATGACGAATCCAGGAAACATATAACTGACGAACTGGAAGCCATCACAGGGCCAAAAGAACCCTTGAGAATTCATCTCCAGTCCCGTAAACTGGGTAAAGCCGTATCCCTTGTCGTAACTTTGCATAAAGAGGTGCCCAGTTCTCTCGTCCAAGCTGCGCAGTCAGGACCAATGGTCATCTGACTCCCAAAGCCAAGAGCCAAAATCCGTCATAGGGCCGATGGTGATCTGATTGCCAAGATCTAGTCAAAAGCATTCAGAAGACACGAAGTCTTCTGCCGAGCCGATGGTCATCTGTCTTTCCAAGATGAGCCGGCAACCAAGTGTCGATCCGATACCCTCAGGCAAGCCAATACCACAAGCTAAACCCTTGGTGGTCATGTTGCCCAAGACAACGCCCCAACCTCCGGTCACGCAGGGGGTAGCAGAAGAAGATGCAGAACTCACAAAGTATCTGGTTGCAAAGGTGGATAGTCCTTCTCCTGATGATGTGACAACCGTCCATACCGTAAACCGACTTGCTTCCATTAAAGATGCCTACTTCCAAGTCCCAGGCAGAAGAGAAGGGGATTACATGATCATCTTTGGCCAAAAAGAAGGTCCTCAACCCTTCATGTCTCAAGAGTTTGATCTCAAACCCGATACTGGAAGACTACCGCTCTACCTGTATAGTCCTTAGGCCAAGTATTTTATACGAAAGTAGGGGTACGATATGGACGCTACCCGACGTCTGAATTATGGCAACGATCGACGTTTGCCTCTACAGCTGTCAACCCCGTCTAGGAGACTTCAGGATTACTACGACAAGTCCAAATGCGGCCTCGATTATGTTTACCAACAACAAGGCCCGAGGGCTCCGATGAGGAATGCGAGTGGCATTCTCACTCATCCGTATCACCTACATACGACTCCGATAACAGCATTGGAGATATATTCAGGCAGACATTATCTGTCAACATGGCATCCGTTAATATTGAAGAGGAAGACGAGGATCTACTCGAACCTCTTGAATTGGAGCCATGGGTCCAACAACTGGATGTACAATAGGAGAAGCGCTTGCAAGCTCAACAAAGCATTGAGTTCTATCAAGCACGCATCTCTCGAGCCTTCAATAAGAAAGTAAAGCAGAGAATATTCCAAGTAGGCGATCTCGTCTTGGCCGTTCGCAGACCGATGCTCATGACTCAAAAAACCATCAACAAATTCTAGCCCAAGTGGGAGGGTCCATACATCATCGAGACCGTATTCTCCAGCGGCACATACCGTCTCGTAAAATAAAATGGAGACTTACTCATGATGTCCGTCAACAACAAGTTTCTCAAGAAATATTATGTCTAAACGACATCTTCCAACTTTCTCTCGGATTGTGAGTTATGTACCCTCTGGTACCGCTGAACTTACACTCTGACCCCAAATCTCCCAGATTGTTGAGTTATGTACCCTCAGGTACCGCTGAATTTACTCTCTGACCACTTCGAGTGGATTTATATCGCATCTTTGGGGCGACAAGTCATGTATGATCATACCTCTGAACTTCTACACTAAATGCTTTTCCCTATCAAAATTTGCCTCAAAATCTATTACTCGTACCACTAGTGCGCAGAAAAGTAATAGGTCCATCAAAGATTGTTCTTGGTTATCGTGTATCACGTCCATATTACCTTTGATACCGATAGTCTCTTGACTTAACACCTGTACCCAACCCTGGATAAAAGACATGATGTTAAGACCACAAAACCTATCACATCCATATTTTCTCTGTTGGATTTTATTTCAAATCTATTACCCGTACCGCCAGTGCGCAGAAGGGTAATAGGTCCATGAAAGTTATCCTAATCTATTACTCGCACCATCGGTGTACCAAAGAGTAGTAGGTCCACAAAATATCATTCAAATCTATTTGCTCGTATTTTCAGATGCACAAAAGGGCAATAGGTCCACAAAATTCTCCAACGGGAAAAACAACCACGTCCATATTACCTCTGAGTTATTTTTCCGTCCATCACAAACAAACCACCCAATACATAGAACTTCCACGTTGATAGTACCTCTGAGTTGTTCTGTGTATCCTTATTAGGCCCACTCCTACCACGTCCTCATTACCTTTGAGTAGGAAGGCTCTACTTTAGACCCATATTTACCACGTCCTCATTACCTCTGAGTAAATATGTTGGTTTTCTCTCCACTTATTATCCGTACTCCTACCGCCAGTACACAAAAAGGATAATAGGTCCACAAATGTCCTCTGTGGACCATAAATACTGTATTCGGTCCTCTAGTACATGTACCCCTTTTTCACAATCATATGCTTCTGGAACCCAGTTGTTCCGTGGCATTCATTACCCGTTACGTAGAACTTCCACGTCCATATTACCTCTGAGTTGTTTTATGTATCCTCATCTGAGTCCACTCCCACCACGTCCTTATTACCATCAACCCCATATTTACCATGTTCTTACCACCTCTGAGTAAATATAATGGTTCTCTCTCTCAACTTATTATCCGTACCTAAAACCAAGGTACGCCAAGGATGATAAGTCTACATAAAATCTCTAGCAGAAGTACCCAAACCTATCACGTCCATGCTACCTCAGATAGGATTGCCATACCTAAACAACTCTACTTTCTATGCTTCTTATTCAAAGTATTCCAAATTTGTAATTTAAAAACTTTGAAGGAGGTCTTGTAGAAGCATAGAAAATATTGCCTTTAGTCCCACATCGAAAAGGAGAAGAAAAATGGCTCACTTAATTCTATAAATAGAGCCTTCTTGTCTCCTTTGAAAAGGGCACCAACTTCCCTTTCCTCCTTCCAACTTGGACTCTTCCTACTACACACCTTCGGGTGCTAAGTCGAAGAAGTCTAGGACAGTACGGGCTCAACAAGCTCAGTCAACTGTCCAAGCTGCTGACCGTCAGTGGACACTGTTAACTGTTATACGGGCTCCGAATAAAAAGTTATATAGAACCACCCGCGTCCAATCCCACATGCGGAACGGACAGGATGGGTCTCAGAAGTCTTCCTATAACGATCGAGCGCAGTGCTTTACTATCCTCAGATCAGGGAGCAAATATGACCCAAAAGTCTTCCTACAACGATCGAAAGCAAGTACTTTTACTAGCCTCAGATCAGAGAGCAAATATGATACCTACGCACCCGAGCGCTCGGGACACCTGGGCCCACAAAATAGATGCAAAGGTAGATCAATCTGCTCTCGACTTACGAGAGGTGGTCATTACTGCACCCAAGCCATCACCAACTGCCGCTGCCACAAGATAGTGGCTCCACTATCAAGGCAGTATGTGTTCTAGCGACTGCGACCTACTACGCCTTTCCAACATCATTTCGGAAACATGATGCCAATTGAAGATATTATAACAGCCTGCTCTCAACTAGATGCATTACTCAGATGTCTCAGTCAGGCGTATCATCTCAGTCAAGCACATCATAATCTTCTGAAGGAGTCCACCATCAAATCTTCTTCGAACAAGGAGATCAGTCAAGAGGGAGACAATCGAAACTCTCTCAAGTCGTGACATTCGGCACAGCACCTTCTCCTAGGGCCCCCATACCCATCCAGCCAGAAGATATCCTTCATGCGGCTTAGTCATGAGACATTCCTCATACGAATTCCTTATGCGGCTCGGTCATGAGACGTCCTTCATGCGGCTCGGTCAGAAGGCATTCCACATACGGCTCGGTCATGAGAAATTCCTCATGTGCTCGATCATGAGACATTCTTCATGCGGCTCGATCAGAAGGAATTCCTCATGCGGCTCGGTCATGGGACATTCTTCATACAGCTCGGTCATGAGATATCCTTCATACGGCTCGGTCATACGGCGCGGTCATGAGATGTCCTTCATGTAGCTCGGTCATGAGACATTTCCTTATGTGGCTCGATCATGAGACATTCTTTCATGCGACTCTGTCATGAGACATTCCTCATACGGCTCGGCCAGGAGACATTCTTCATGCGGCTTGCCACAGAAGATTAGTTGATGCACGTGACAAGTTGACCAGGTCTCAACTGCTCAACGACAAATCACAACAAATCCTAACAAATCCCCAGCTATCAGTCACAGACCGAGTCTCGAGGCATGATTACGGCCATGTGGCCCGGTGATTTTCTTTGGTTTGGTTTGAATGTGTGAATGGGAATTCCTGCATTCCTGAGAATTCAAATTCTTATTCACATTTTCTAGAGGACTGAGTTAACACCCTATCTAATCACTGTTTCAGTCACACACATAGCTCACACACAATGACACAATTACACCACTGATTTGCCCATTCCTGAACACATTGATATTACATACAACCTATTGACTGTTAAGTCTCTATGCATGAGACTGAACCTGAGAACACAGGTGTGAGCACTGATTTTAGTCCACATACACACACATTCACACCATAATTTTTGGCATTTGAAGAACACATAAATATACAATGTTTGCACACACTATACACTACCTACATGCCATGTTTCCTGAGACACCAAATCTGAGACACTATTCCTATAATGTTAGTCACACACTAACCTATTCTGAATCTCTACTGTCCTGATCAGGACAGACCCTGTACACACACATACATTATATCTTTCACTCTATGATCCCCCCTATATATATATATGTGTGTAATATATATTCTCCATATATGTTAGTTTTATTTTGAGTTGAGTATAGATCTTATGTTTATATTAGAGTTGGTTGCTTGCAATGTATAATGTTATATATATCACATCTACACTATCTTCCCATTTTCATGTTCACTCACCCATGCCATTCACACACACACACACACACACACACACACACACACATAAGCATGAGCCCCCCCCATCCTTCTATATGTATATATATATATGCATATATATAACCTTGTGTGGTAATATAGTATATAAAAATGTCTATAATTGGGATGCATGTTAATATGGTTATTGAATATGTGTGTGACCTATAATATGTGAATATGGCTCATGGCCTATATAGTATAGTCTTGTATATATAGAATATACACATGAGTAGGGTCATGTAGACTTGTGTGACTTGTATTAGTGTATGCTTGCTAGAATAGACTGCTTAGACCTAGTAAGACTTGATTGGGTCTAGGTTGACCTAGTTGACCTAGCATTGACTAGTTAGTTGACTGAAGTTGACCAGGGTTGACTTTAGTCTAGAATTAACCCAACCTCATGTAGAATGCATCATAGTAGCTTATTTTACCAGTTTGAATATGTTGTGACTTGTATTGCTCTGATTAGGAGATAGACACCACTCCTCAGACAGTATTTCACTTTGGGCTTTCGGATATCAGGAGAGTACATTCTCTGACCGTTTCATACTTGCTAGGAGTATTTTCTTGCTCTAGATTATCTTACTTGATGCTGACACGATGGAAACACGGATTAGTACTATATGGACCTTTTCATAAGATGTTATCCCCCTCAGGAGCATCAGATATATCATATCATATACGTTTCACTTTCATCATGTATTCTTGTGCTTTCACCATTCATGTGCACTCTCGTGATTCATGTACTCTTATGTTCATGGAGCCCCCATGTTTATATTCATGTGTACACATTTATGGGCCCCCATGTGAAATCATGTACAATAACATAACTTGAACGGATCCTTGTGTATTGATTGGGGTACGGGGTAGTATAAATAGTCATGTGGACAATTTCCAAAGTAGTGTAGCCATGTACAACCTCTCATATTTATTATCAAGCCGTTCACATGTCTAGCTTGTACTCTAAATTACTAGTTCACTGTAGCTCTTTACTTATAGTAGATATTTCATTACAGTTTTCTCTTTTACTCATGTATACTCTTAAGCGTTTCATTTATCTTACTCTATTGCCTGTATTATATTCCTGTCATGATATGAACTGCGTGAGATATACTGTGCTCGCTCTAGTACAGACTGAACCTATGGAAATATTACAGATGATTTTGAGGAGCTGTGTCCCACCTATTATGGAGCAGGCCTAGACGACACATGTGAGCTGGACCCTCAGGAGGACCCAGCACTTACAGACGACACTACCCCTGTAGACTAGGCTAGTTAGATAGACTAGTTCTATTATCATTTTGTCTATGGGATACACTTGTATTTATTGGAGATTGTATTCTGGATATATGGAGTTGTTTATCATAGTCTTATAGCTATCTCTTTCATCTGTATTATCATCTGTGGATTCTGTGGTTCATCTATTCTATCCTATCATATTTTCTTCCTTAGTTGTGATTGAGTTGTACTTTATTGTGTCACCTCCATTCAAGGTGTATATACTATACAGGTACCTTATAACTGTTAGATGATTGACCTAGGACAGCGTTCTACCACCGACACTGCGGCGTAGGCTGGACGTACCCACGTCTCGTGCCCTTACTCTAGGGTGTGGGTCATGACAACGTGGTCATCTATGCGGCTGAAAATATCCTTCATCCCGAAATCATTATAAATAGCAGGGTGCCATACCCCTGCAAGATGGTTGGCAATCAAAGGCTGGCAACCTTCAAGAAGGCAATTTCTTCAAGATCTAAAGACTGCGTCAGATAGTCCACGGAGTAAGGCATATTTGATAGCACTTTTTCGAGCCTCCACCGTCACCCTCCAGAATCAAAACTAAACAATTGTACTTAGATTGTTTCCTAGGATTTCTTTCTAGGCTTTTCTTTGTACAAGCGAGTTTGTAATCAATTTCAGTGTTCTGTAATACTTGTCTTTGATTTTTTATGGCAAACACGATGGTCAACGACCGTTGGTCTGACATGGTCCTAATCATAAACCTCTCTCATCTGAACTTCACTGAATCGGACCACTTCCATCTTCTTATCATGATTAGCAACAACCACACCAGCACTAAAAAACTATTTTGCTTTCTCGACTTCTGGCGGCATCATCCCCAATTCTAGAATGTCACTGCATCTGCTTGAAACTCTGTTTCAGAACATGATCCACTGTTACGAATGGCGACTAAACTAAAAGTCACTCGTGGCATTAACGTCCTGGAGCAAAATGGCTTTTGGAGACATTTTTCAGGCTATTAAGGTGGCGAAAAACGACATCATTCGTGCTGAATTCTCGTTCACCATTGACAGATCTCCGACTGCCCGTGCCTCGCTCAACCTTACCAGAGCTATTCTTAAATCCAAGCTTAAGATGGAAACGGGATTTTGGAGGCAAAAAGCCAGATTGACCTGGGACACCGAAGGTGATCGGAATACCAATTTCTTTCATGCATGCGTCAAAGGTCGCAGAAACCAATTAAAACTTCACCAAATTTCCGATGATATCGATCGGTGCCCTGGTGGATGACCAGGAAGGCATTCAGGCTACGACGGAGAACTTCTACTCTAAACTTTTCACTAAAGAGCAGGTCGTTAAAGACGTCGCGCTTCTGTCCAAAATCCTATCCCTCATCAGCAACAGCGAGAATGAGACCCTGTTGGCTACTCCTTCGGTGGAGGAGGTTGAGGCGGCTTTCTGGTCCATAAAAGAACACAGTGCTCCCGGGCCTGACGGATTCAATGGCATCTTCTTCAGAGCCTGTTGGCACACCTTAAAATCCGACTTATTGGAGGCCAATATTGCCTTTTTCCAAGGGGCGAGATATCCCAATTCCATTTTTTGCGCCAACATCATCCATATCCCTAAGAAAGACAACCCAAAAACCTTCAAAGACTTCTGTCCTATCAGCTTATGCACTTTTACCGACAAGATCATACCGAAGGTCGTTGTCAACCGGATGTCCAATCTCCTCCCCAAGATCATCTCCGAAGAGCAAAGCGAGTTTGTTAAAGGCCGCAACATCACTGACAACATTCTCCTAGCTCAAGAGATGATCACATGTATTAAGTTCCCATACAAAGGGGGAAGAATTTTGCCATCAAACTGGACATGGAGAAGGCATACGACCGCCTGGACTGGCAATTCGTGATCTGGGTGTTTAGGGCGTTCGGCTTTTCTGAATCTTGGATTGACATTATTTTCAGATCTATCAACAATACTTGATTTTCTACCGTCATCAATGGCCAGGCTGTGGGGTTCTTCCGATCTACTCGTGGGGTTAGACAGGGGGACCCCCTCTCTTCCACCATTTTTATTATTGCGGCAGAGGCTCTCAGTAGAAGCCTCAATAGCATGTCCAGAATGCCCGGTTTCTATCACTTCTACACCACCACTGGCTATCCACTTATCACTCACCTGACGTACGCTAACGACATCCTTATTTTCTCCTCTAGAGACATCGAATTGATCGAAGTGGCTTTAAGCATGCTCGCGAGATACACTAGATGCTCCGGACAGCGTGTCAATAACAACAAGAGCGTTATATATATCCATCACAATGCTGACAGAACCCGCTCAGCAGTGCTTTTCGATATGACCTCGTTCGCCACTACCTACCCGTCTTTCCTTTACTTGGGCTGTCCCCTGGTGTACAGAAGGTCTAACTCAGGAATATACGACCGCCTTGTAGACAAGATCCGTAAACTGATCGTAGGATGGCATAATAAAACATTATCACCAGGGGGCAAGATGATCCTTATCAAACACGTCCTTTCCTCTATCCCGTTGTACATCCTGAACGTCTGCTTCCCTACCAAGAAGGTCCTCTACTATCTCAAATCCCTCTTCGCTAAGTTCTTCTGGCGTCAACGCGACGGCAAGAACAAACACCACTGGACCAGTTGGGATGCCATGGCCAAACCCACTGAAGAAGGAGGTCTGGGATTCAGCAGACTTGCCCATATCGTGGACGCCTGCTCCATGAATTATGGTGGAATTTACGTACAGAGAGCTCGCTATGGACGAGGTTCATGAGAGCTAGATACTCCAGATTCTTCCACCTGTTAGAGGCAGTCACTAACAACAGATCTTCGGCATCGTGGCATCGCATAATTTATGGACGCGACCTCGCAGAACCTTTAAACCGTCTGCAGCTGGGCGACAGATGCTCATCGGCCTGCTTGGAACGGTGGTTAGGAGAAGACACCATCCAGCCCAACATTTGTACTCCGCTGGGATACAAAATTAGGGATTTATGGGTGGATGGTTCCGGATGGAATTGGGGAAGGGTCAGAGATTGGCTTGGCCAGTCGGCGGCCGACGGTCTTCTTGCAGCTAACCTGTAAGTCATTGACATATCCGAAACGTGGAGATGGTCCCCTAACCTGAGTGGGACTTTCACGCTGACTTCCGCCAGAATTTTGGCCAGTGGCAGTGGCGTGCCATATACCACTTCTGCTAAGTTTTGTCAGTCTTGCATACCCATCAAATGGTCTATCCTTATGTAGCGAGCATTATGCCGAAAGCTACCGACGGATGACTCTATCAAATCTATCGGATTCAACCTTGCATCCAGATGCCACTACTGCATGGAGCACAAATCGGAATCGGCTGGGCACGTCCTTCTTTCTGGTGAGTTGGCGACTCATATTTGGCTCAATCTTCACAATAGACTAAGTCTTGTCCTCCCGAATGGGGGCTTCCACGATCTCCTGGCCAGCTGGAGTTGCTCCAACGGACATCAGATCATCGTAGCCGCTGGAATTTGGGTTTTATGGAAGAACATGAACAAATTCAGATATGAAGGATGCTAACTCCTCCCTACACAATTATTCAGAGAGGTTATCAGACAATTTCTTAAAGCTAGGAGGCGCTGCTCTCACGCCTCAAATACTTTTTGGGAGGCCCTTGTTTAGGTCATCCTCCGGGTCTCTCGCGCTTTCGGCTGTCGTTGAGATCTGGTTCCATTTTGTGCACGTCTCGTGCTGTTTGTTTTTCTTTCCTCTGGTCGCGTTGAGCATGCTTACTTGTATAGGCTTCGGCATTTTACGCCTATTACTTCAATAAAGTCTCGGTTTCTTAATATATATATATATATATTTAATATATATATATATATACATATATTGACTTATAAATTTAGAAAAAATTAATTTCTCGCGAGATCTTTAAGATCTCGCGAGTGGACCAACTAAAAATCCCACGACCAAAGGCCCCCCCTTTAACAGCCTCTGCTTCAGAGGCTATATATGTGCATACGAAAAGAAAAAAAAAACAAATCCTATCAAAACCCTAACCCATCTCCGATCCCAGTAGCCGCCCCAACCCCTGCGCGGGTGACCCATGATAGCGTGTCGGTGCATTGCGTCGCCGGAGGTCGGCCAGGCTGTGCACGATACGTAGACAGCCGCGACAGCTGTTACAGTTACAGCAGCAACAGTGCAGTTGCGAGCCAACTTTGCAGCGACATATTATTGCGTACAGTCGGTCGTTTCGCGAACCACTTGACCTAGTATATTCACAACCTATACGTCTGTTTTTTCCTTCAAATAGTTTGGGTTCATTCACATCGTGTGCGATGAAAAACAAGTTCCAAAATCAAGAAAAACTTGATTAACTGAACGTTAGAAACTGTCCCAACCTCCCATGTTTTCGATCAATTTGCGACCAGTATGTTACGACTTTTGAAAATTGGTTTGAATAGACTTGTAGACAACATATAGGAGATTGAAATCCTTCTTGTAGATTTAATATACAACTTCAGTATAGAAAGTAATTCGTTTTTTAATTTTAGGAAAATGTTTTCGTAAACTAAAATTTAGGAAATTTTCCCGATACGCCGAACGCCCCGACAAATCGGGCAACGTGGTCGCGAACCGAAAGCATTGATAGATGCGTATCAACTTCGCAAACGTGTAGGCTTTGACGGAATTCAAATTGGTTGCGTGTGCATGACGAATTTGATGCATATCTGTCAAAATTCACCGTATTGACCTTGCAAAATTCTCCAATTACTTTGTGCACGTTCGTCAAATTGAGATGAAACTTGTGCCATCAGGACCGTATCATTTTTATGGTCCAGTACGCAAAGTTTGGTTCGATTCTGAGACAGTTGACCAGATCATCGTTTTACGGGCCCCATAATCCAATACAACTGACAAAATTGTGCACGGCCTGCCAAATCCAACTTTGGTCATACGGTCTCCTCAAACTGGACCCATAGACATGTAGATTGACAACTTTAGAGACTATAGATACTGGCACACGATTTGGTACAAAATAGGTCCAATGGCGGACATCATTTTGGCCCAAAATTATGATTTTGCCCCTGTGTCTAGAATTAAACTTTTGAACAGGTATTTCTTAGACATATCTTTAACACCAGGAACGTTCTTCATGTTTGTTTCAGCATCCGGAGTAGTTCATGGATTGTGTCTTTCTCTTGCTGATGCTTGTGACGAATGGACTTGCCATCCTCGTACCACAGGCAAGATACCTTTCCACCTTACTCTGTGATTTACTTATTCTTATTTTTAGTTATTTATATTTAGTATTACTTATCTGTTGTTAGTATTATATCACTGTGGGTCCAAGTCACACTTGGGTGCAAGCGACTCTATCGGTCATTTCTACTTGCTTTTGTTATTTCTCTTGCATTAACTTAGCCTAGTGACCATCTATTGATGATGAGATATTGGTATATCTCATACGGCCTTGACATTTGCTTTATTACATATTATAAATCACATGTAGGACACGTACTCGCGTAGTCGGCTGGCCACCGATACGTCTGATGCGTGCGACGGATAGGAGTAACTGACAATAGAATTGCATGCTAGTGGACTTGGCAGTTACTAGAGGTTCCTATGGGACATGGATGTGACCCTACTAGGCATTAGGTGGGGAGAACAGTTCCTTAATATATGGGCCATGTATGTACTTTCCAATTTCTGATCTTGCTGGCCTCTGATGTTCGATGAATGTTATGCTTTGAGGTCCCTGGTATCCTGGTGGGACCATATCGAGTTTCCTGTAGCCAGAGTGCCCATGCGTTGAAGGTTTGTTCTTAATTGCATTATTACTGTCGAACTGGTAGGCACCCTATTGCATGCATCCCTTTATTTTCTATTATATACCATAGTTTATCGGGCATGTTCTTCCTGTATCTTGTTACGTCCCTCTGAGGACCTGGTGATCTCTCTATGTGTGTGCTTTTATGATTTTTGTAGTGCTCTAGCCAAGGCCGCGATCTTCTCTATTCTTTCGAAGAGGATTGACTTTGGGTTGTCTTGCTACTTTACTTTCATATTCTTTTCTTGTATTATTCTCCTCATTAAATGGTTGGTAGTGGATCTGTCTCCGTCCAACTTTTGTACAAATGATAAATTCAGAGTTGATTTATATTATACATTTGTTTTCTTATTATGGATGAGATTAGTTATAATGGTTTACTGTATTTTACAGCTCATGTATACATATACATAGGGTATACTTCGTATGCATACAGCTGGCATGTCTACGTACTTAGTCCTAAGTATTTTGGGACTGGAGCGTTATATATTTTTGTGGTAGCCCATGCAGGTCGAGTTTGTCACTTCGGTTACGTTACTAAACCGATGTGAGCCTGCATATAGGATTAGAATCTAGGCATCTCATCCACATGCTCGATCACTTCCCTTGATTCCAATTTTGAACTCTCGTCCGACTATCTTGATTTCTTTCTGCTCGATTCCTTTCTACTGTAAATATTATCTTTTCCCCTTCGTACTTGATAGATAGGTTAGGAAGAAGACTCGTGTCAAGGTATATATGTTATATTGTTCAAATCACCCTACTAATTGAACTCTTATAAGCTGGATAGAATACCGCATGACCTATCATTCTTTTTGTCCTCGCAAACCATTAAAGAGGATACTAAGAGGATTACCGTGACTATAGAGCTTAGAGATTCATATCCATTTTTGGCTGAGAAAAGCTTTAGACAATAAGACAGTAGTACGACAGTATAGGCACGAATACCGGACAAGGCTTAGATTCTCAAGGAACTTGAACTATCTAGATTTTTTTCTTTTATCATTATCCCCTGTACTTATATTTTGGAACTACCTTTACTAACGCTGCTATTATATACTAGTTTTGCAAGCATATTCTTTTATCAAGCTTGTTCAAGACATATGTTTATTGGGGACGCCCACCAGCATATTGTCTAATTAGAATCAATGTATTATGGGCTGATCAGCCATAGTGCACTTGATTCTCTCTTTATATGAATATTCCACGTAGATTGAGATATATAGGTATCTAGGATCTCATCTGCGACTGCATTGACAATTCCCTCTTGAATTATTTGAATCATATATTTGTATTCAATAACAACTTTCTTGAACTCTTTATTGTTTTTGTCTTTCACTAAATTAGAAAGATAAAGGCTCGTATTTGAAAGATAAAATCAGAGTATCCTCCATGGCCATGATAGTTATGTACACAAGCATAACTACCATCGGCCGGCCATGTGACTACAACCTTGCCTTGAGATTACTCGTTCTTCCCACGACCCTGAAACTACTATTGTGACCTTCTAGTCATTTGAATATGATAATGATTAGAATCACACCCTTGGCCGAAACACCAACCTAGGAGACTACCTATTCTCAAGGAACAAATTATTGGGAGCCTCTAATTATTCATCTTGATTTTTGCTTTAACTAGTAACCCTTATGCCTTAACCCAACCCATACTCGACCAAGCCCATAGTTTAGACATGAGAGAAATAGACAGAAACAAGGACAAGCATTTACCATGACTATGATAGACACCCATCCCGAGATTAGGGATCCAGCATGAGTTATTCTAGGTATACAATTTTATTAAAGACGTGACTTAGCATTAGAACAACACCTTCACCAGCTTAGCCAATATCGGCAGCATAACACTCCTTCATGTTGAATTACTGGTTATCAACAGTTATGCATGAGCACTATGTTTAACACCCTTAGAAATCTCAGGACTATAGTTTGGCAGGCTTGACACGAATAGAAATTTATGACTCATTCGTTAGATATCATTTATATGACGTGCCATGGAATTTGTTACCCCCATCAATAACTTTCGTATACCATGGACGAGTGGATCATTCTATTTTATCGACTCGTACGTTGTTGTACTCAATCGTTTTTCTATTTATTAGAATTCATGGTACGATCCTCGAATTTGATTCATATCACCATATCATGTTATCAATCACATCGTGCCTTATTGTTATCAAGGGTCAAGGTACGATGTCGTGACTGAAATATTCCTAACCTCATTACTCCTAAAACCATGCCCTAGTTCTAGAGTGAATAGATTATAAGCCTTGTATATTTTAGGATTTACTAAGATTATAATTTAATAAAGTAAATTAGTTCTCACTAGGATGATAAACTGAGTGACTTATGAACTTCCACTTTTTATTTAGATCTTTTGGCATCCCTTACCGTGACTTTGATATTCAAAGTGTAATACTAGCTGTTACCTTTGCATATATAAGATCTAGACGAGTCCACCTCATGTAGATATATCATGTTCCACTAAAATACGTCCCTTTGTACTCTATTTTTATGATACAACTTTCTGGTAAAAAAGGACTAGCTATAACCCTTACCGTAAGACCAATGTATTTCCCGACTTTAATTAGAGATCCAACCTCGACTCAATTCTTTCAACCCAATATATGATTGAGATCTACTCGGCGTCCACTACGCACATGTCACTAGTGTGCCACTCAATAGAGTCTTCTTGTGCTAATTAAAAACAAAAGTCACAAAAGGCGCATTTCTGGGCTTAAAGAACCTAGTTAACCAACCAGACTAGCAAATAGCCCAACCATTTGAGTTTGAACTTAATCTAAGTTACCATAGCGTAATAAAAATATTTCAGATGGATATTACAAAATCTTATCCAGCCACTGTAGATTAAAACCTAATTTTTATTTAGTCAATGATTCATGTCCAATTAGGTAACCCCAGAAAGAAAAAACACAGTTAAGCTCCTACGCGCATATCACCATAATTGGACTAGAAAACCAAACTTTACGATATATATCCCTACACCTATTATGTAGGCCCCGCCTCTTGACTCACTAATTCTCCTTCGATAAATCTCTTATCGGTATCCCATCATAGCCTATATTTTGTAATGTATGGAATGTCACTGTACCAACTTGTTTTCAATTATGTTTGATCAAGACCTCTCCTACCGCCTTGATGAACATGGTCAGTTGGTGAGTAATGTAAAACCTAGGCTTTCTATAGTTAGTGACTACGATCGTAAGTACCTATATCCTCATACATCTACATGGAATTTAAACCTCATAGAAGTCCTGTTACCATGCTTTCCACGATTAACCAATTTTCGTAAAACCTTGAACTCAGTTTACTCCATCACCTAGGATGGGATGCCATTCGTAACCATTCTTTCATCTATTGAAGTGCGACACGATCTTCGTATTGTATTTCATACACCTTTGCTTATGCGTTCAGATAACCGCAAGTAACAGATCGTAACCTTTAATCTTCAAGTTCCGTTTTAACATAGAACCATGACTTAGTTTTAATTTCGAGAAGGGAAATTCCTAAAGTGAATAGGAAATCTGTCTAAGAATTAGTGAATGATTAGGATAGATTGGTTCCAATTGAACTAATAAAATAGTAGGTTGTAAAGTCCACTTCTATCCATATCGTTCGATACCCTCTACCATGATCTTGATATTGGGAGCACAACACTAGCATTTTTCTTTTAACAAATTTTACCCTTATGAACTAGACCAGTCAAGCTACACACATGACATACATGTCCCACATAAATGCACCTTCTTGTACTTCATTTTAATTACCCCATATATATAACACCGATTCCCTTAGAATAAACCATTAATGATTATTTTTGTTACAATTGATCTTAACCACGCAACACCGACATATTCCCTTAAACAAACTAAATATCCATGATCCATGCAAGACACATCACATCTATGACATATGCTTTTCACCCTAGCAAGCATATGCCTTCTACACAACCCCCAACACCGAAACCGCACATACTGGTCACTATGACATAAGGAATTCAAACACAGACCTAGTCATACTTTATAGCATACACTTGTTATAGATTCTCACCTTTTGGCCATAACTTCTTCTTGTCCTGCCTTCTTGAAGCTCACTTCTTAGTTTTCCATATTAGGCATAGAAAGAAATCCCTTTTGAACCTAAATGTTTTTGTTATATTCAAATGAGAGATGTATACTATCTTGCAAAAATATGACCCAATATGAATGATGTTAAATAATAGTAATTTTTTCTATAAAAGTTAGTGACCAAGAACCATATGGCAAAATTTAGGTTTCCTTTAGGATCCGCAACTGCAGTCAGAAGTGTCCACTATTTACGTACCTCTCCCAAGAAATTTGACCTCTCCCGAAATCATGTAACGATGATTTTTACGATTGACCAACTTTTATAAGTTGGGTAGAGTCCTGAATAAATAATACTCTATCTTGTAGAATATGACGCCAATTTGGATTCCTGTGATAACCACCACCTCCATCGTTCGAAAACCGAGTTACGACTTAACATACATGCCCTCCTTTGTATTAAATCTCGTTATTTTTATATTTATATATATTAAGATTATTTTTAATTTCGATGATAAAATTTTTATAAGTTGGGTAGGATGTAAAATCCCCAATCATTTGGATAATTTTATTTCTTTAATTAAATATATTTTTACTTTATTGGGCTTATTAA
Organism: Iris pallida; assembly: GCA_029216955.1. NCBI lineage: Eukaryota > Viridiplantae > Streptophyta > Magnoliopsida > Asparagales > Iridaceae > Iris > Iris pallida. Next base: position 16,607,453 of record JANAVB010023996.1, read on the forward strand.
ATTTTACATGTTGCAAATATTGAGTAGCAAGCTAAATGATATAGTGTAGGTATACGTAGATCACATTTCACAAGTTTATGTACTAAATAATTTTGAACAAATATTTTTATTGTGGATAAACTTTAAAGAATTTTAATATTTATTTTTTATTGTATTTTATAATATTTTTGAATTTTAAATAGTTTGGTACCTTATTAATAACTTGGGTTTTGTAGCAAGAAATTTCTACAAGTGTAAGTAGCTAATATTTATATGGTATCTATTATTACTAAAAAAAATTTAGAAAAAGTTTTTGAAATTTTAGAAATTTTTTGGAATTTAGTTAAGGCTTTATGGAGTTATATATATATATATATATATATATATATATATATATATATATATATATATATAAAAATATATATATATATATATATATATATATATATATATATATATATATATATATATATATATATATAATTTATACATATAAAATATATATATATATATATATATATATATATATATATATATATATATATATATATATATAATTTATACATATATTGATTTATATATTTAGAAAAAAATCTATTTCTCGCAAGATCTTCAAGATCTCGCGAGTGGACCAACCCTAAATCCTGCGACCAAAGGCACCACCTTTAACAACCTCTGCTTCAGAGCTATATATGTGCATACGAAAAGAAAAAAAAAATCTTATCAAAACCCTAACCCATCCCAGATCCCAGTAGCCGCCCAACCCCTGGGCGGGTGACCCACGATTGTGTGCCACTACCTTGGGTCGTCGAAGGCCGGCCAGGATGTGCGCGATGCGGAGACAGCAGTGGCAGCAGTTGTAGTTGCAGCAGCAACAGTGTAGTTGCGAGCCAACTTCGTAGCGGCATATCATCGTGTACAGTTGGTCGACGCGAACCACTTGACCTGGTATATTCATACATCTATTTTCCCTTCAAATATTTTGGGTTCATTCGCATCGTGTGCGATGAAAAAAGCATTCCAAAATAATAAAAAAATTGATTTACTGAACGTTAGAAACTGTCCCAACGTCCCCTGTTTGCGGTCAATTTGCGACCAGTATGTTACAACTTTTGAAAATCGGTTTGAATAGACTTATAGTCAACATATAGGGGATTGAAACCCTTCTTGTAGATTTAATTTACACCCTCTGTACAGAAAGTAATTCGTTTGTTAAGTTTAGGAAAAATATATTTTCGTAAACTAAAATTTAGGAAATTTTTTCCAGATATGTCGTGTGCCCAGACAAACCGGGCGACGTGGTCACGACCCGAAAGCATTGAAAGGTGAGTATCGACTTCACGAACGTGTGGGCTTTGACGGAATTCAAATTGGTTGCGTGTGTGCGACGAATTTGATGCATATCCGTCGAAATTTACCGTATCGGCCTTTCAAAATTCTCCAATTACTTTGTGCACGTTCGTCAAATAGAGACAAAACTTGCGCCATTAGGACCGTATCATTTTTATGGTCCTGTATGCCAAGTTTGGTCCAATTCTGAGACAGTTGACCGGATCGCCATTTTGTGGGCCCCACGATCCAATCCAACGGACGAAATTGTGTACGGCCCGCCGGAATCCAACTTTGGACATACGATTGGGTTTATCACCTCAAATCGGATTGGTAGACATGTAGTTTGATGACTTTAGAGACTATAGATATTAGCACGTATTTCGGTGCAAAATGGGTCCAACGGCGGACATCGTTTTGGCCCAAAATTACAATTTTACCCATGTGTCCAGAATTGGACTTTTAAACAGACGTTTCTTATACATCTTTTACACCAAAAATGTTCTTGATGTTTGTTGTAAACCCCCTAATTTATTAAATTATTTAATGTTAGTTTTGTATAATTTTTTGCTAAAATACGTGTATGCATAATACTAGGAGTATAATGCATAGTAATGGTGTAAGTTTATATGATATATATTTATATGTATATATGCGTGTATGTGTTGATTTATTAAGGTGTATATATTTATATATGCATATATGTGGAAATATATGTGTATATAAATATATCTAAATTATTGTATTATGGAAAAGAGATTTTTTTAATTAGAAATAATAAATCAAATAGAATTTAGATATTTAAATAGAGTAATAATAGAAAAATAGAAAATACGTTTTAGAAAAAAAAAAAGAGAAAAAGAAATGAAAAAGAAAGAAAAAGAAATGAAAAAAAAAGAATAAAGAAAGGAAAAGAATAAAAAAAAGAAAATAAAAAAATAAATAATAAATAAAACAAACCGACCCACTTAAAGTGGGCGGGCCCCACCCTCTACTTTGCTTGCTGCTACGCAGCAAGCTAACGTGAACCCAACCCAAAGCAATCCCAACCCGAGCACACATAATACTTTATTACTAAGTTTAGTTGTATTAGGTTTTCACCCAAATTTGTTTTATATATAACTTCCTCCACGAACCTCAAAATCCTAGACTTCCAAAACGAAAATTGCGGCAGAACATACCCTCTTCACCTACGAGTTCGTTTCACCAGCGACGGAGTTGTGTGCGCGACGAATGAAGCATCGAAAGTCAGCCCTTCGTCATCCACGGAGCAGTTTTCCCACTCAAGGTACCCTACTTCCCGACAACGTAACTTTTTATTCGTAGCACCGATTTTCGATCCGTAAGATTTTCTGGAAAGTAGACTTGACCCTTTTCGAGATCCTCTAGGTGGATTTCGAAACAACCCATCGACTTGCTCGAAAAATCGAGACGAAGTGGAAAAAAATCTGTTTTCTGTAATACTAAAAACTGTTTTAAAACGACAACTTGTCGACCAATTTTCTTGTTGTGCATTAAAGATTTGTAGAAACTAATTAAAAACAATAAAAGACAACATAACCGAGATCGTAACGCATCTTCTGGATCGTCGTTTTGATTAACGTATAAAAAAGTAAATTGATGTTGAAGTTGGAGGTAAACATGTGTTAATTTATATAAAATTTCTGAAATTTTCTCGATACGACGTGCGCCCCGACAAACCGGGCGACAAGGTCGCGCGCTATACGCATCGAAAGTCGCATTTGGACGTTGCTGAATGTGGGAACTGACAGAACTCAATTTCGTCGCATGTGTGCGACGAATCAGTCTGTATCCGTCAAGGTACCCCCGTATCGCCAATTTGCAAACTTTGCCCTAACTTCGTGTACAACCGTCGATTCTAGACGAAACTTGCGCCAACAGGTCTGAATCAAAATTCTGGTCCTGTGTCCCAAGTTTGGTTCAATTCTGAGAAGGTCGAACCAGAACCCTTTTTGGCGGGCCCGCGACCCACTCAAACGGACGATTTTCTACGCGACTCATCGGATCCAAAACTGGACATATCGTTGAGTTAATCTCCTCAAACTGAATCCGTCGACATGTAGTTTGATGACTTTAGAGACCATAGACTTTGGCACGTGTTTTGGTGCAAAGTGGGTCCAACGGTGGACATCGTTTTGACCCGAAATTACTATTTTGCCCCTGTTCTAGAATTAGACTTTTGGACAGGCATTTTCTAGGTATATCTTTTATACTGAGTACATTTTTGATGTTTGTTTCAGCGTCCGGAGTTGTTTGGAGATTGTGACGTTTCTTGGCTGATATTGTGATTTCCTAGACTTGCCACTTTGCACCATCAGGTAAGATACCTTGCCACCTTACTCTGTGATTACTTTACTTTATTTTTCTGTTATTTATTTTCAGTTTCATATATATTGTTCTAAGTTTTATATCATTGTGCGTCTGAGTCACACTTGGGTGCAAGCGACCATATCGGTCGTTCATTTGCCTTATATTATTTACTTGCATTGACTTAGCTTAGTGACCACCCATTGATGATGAGGTATTTGTATATCTTATACGGCCTTGATACGTACTTTATCATGTATTGTGAGTCACATATAGGACAAGTACTCGTGTAGTTGGCCGACCACCGATACGTATGGGACGTGCGACGGTTAGGAGTAACTGCCAATAGAATTGTATGCTAGTGGACTTGGTAGTTACTAGATGGTCATATGAGTCATGGATGTGACTCTATTAGGCATTGGGAGGGAAGAACAGTTCCTTAATATATGGGCCACATTTACATACTGCTATTGTACCTCAAGCTTCGTTGGAGACGCAAGTTCACCCTATTGTACTGTCACGACCCGCACCCTGTATAGGGGCACGAGAAGTGGTTACGTCCAGCCTACGCCGCAGTGTCGGCGGTAGTAAGCTGTTCTAGGTTGCTAACTAATCTCATGCAGTGAATATAAAAAGTACTTGTCCAGATATCAGCTCCGAATGGAGGGCAAGTAAAGGGTATGATCTACTCAAACACAGTCTAAGCACGAAAAGATAACACAGAAGTTATACCTAAGGAATTAAAGGCAACAACAACTAACTACTAAAATAATACACCAATATCTCAAACCAACTTAATACAGACTCAATATCTTAACTTTAATACAACAAGCCAAAACATGAAAGCTAAAGTAGTCTACTAGCTAATCTCCTGAATCACTCCTGAGAGTCAGAACCAAAGGTAGCTAATCCCTCGCCAGGTCCATGGGAAGTAGGGCAGGTGTCCACAGGATTATCATCTGTAATATTTTCAACAGGTCCAATCAGGACGGGAACGAGTACAACTCATCAAGAAAAACCCAAGTAAATGACAAAAAACTATAAAGCAGTTATAGACAGTTTTATTGATGAGCATGGCAGTTTTATACAGGTAATGATGGCATGGAGAGGCAGTAAGATACAAGAAAAGAAAGGAACTAACAAGAGAAGAATCATGACAATGAAGACTGTAATAAAAGCTAACTGAACTAGAATAATAAGTGTGAGTCCAGACAGTACGATATAAGTCTAATGTAATCCCAGTGTGAGTCCAGTCCATATAATCTGATACCAGATAATTTCCAGTACAAGATGAGTCCAACAGTGATCAATGAAACCAGGGTGAGTCCAACTATGATCTAACATTGTGTTTTAAAATACCGAGGTCGACATGCAAACGGCTGTAGGTATCAGGAACATCTCTTACGGATCAGGCAAGAGATGGCTATGCTTCCAGAAGATTCCAGTTGGAGATTCCAGATTTGGGGTATGTCTATATGTCTTACTCGATATTTCCCCGCCCAGCAAGTGAATCCAAAATCGACAAAAAGAATCGAGATGAGTCTGGCCAATACGTAATGATTCCAGAAATGATTCCAGAATGATACTAATGACTCCAGTAATAGAGGCCAGCAAGTAAGGTATGTGTCGATACATGAATCCAGAAATATTCATACGTATTGATACAGAGAATCATATAGAACTAACTAGAACTGAAATACAGTAATCGACAAATAAATGAGAGAATTATCAGAGAATGTACTCGCCTGACACTCTGGAAAGAGTAGTGTAATACCAGATGTCTGTACCAGGGTCACAATGTCCTAAAAATAGAGTAATACAGTTATGATATGTCTAATATGAAGGTAAATGAAATCTACAATGCAATCTATATGAATTCTAAGCCAATCTAGGTCAAAGTCAAACTTGGTCAACTCTACAGTCAAACTAAGTCAAATCAAGTCATATTAGGTCACAAGAAGTTAAACTAAGTCATACAAGGTCAAACAAGTCAAGATTAGTCAAATCTAGGTTAAAGTCAACTCCTGGTCAACATTCTAATCAAACTAGTCAAATACTAGTCAACATGATCAATCTGGGTCAAGTCTAGGTCAAACTTAGACCAACTAAGGTATTGGTCAAACAAAGACTAGTCAGTTAGGGTAATTAGGTCAAACATGGTCTGACTAGTTGAACTAGTCATTATTAGGTCAATTAGGTCATGGTTTGACCAATAGTTGACTTTAGTCAACCATGGTCAACAATGGTCAATTCTAAGTCAAATAGTCAAGGCTAGGTCAACACTAGTCAAGCTAGTTAGGTCATTCCTAGTCATTTCTAGGTCAATTAGGTCAACCTTGGTCAACAATGGTTACTAGTAGGGTTTTTGGTCCATTAGGTCAATTTAGGGTTAGCCCTTATGCCATAGGCTAGATACTCTTGGCCATAGGCCATCTTATAGGTTTTCATATAAACCTATACTAGAAGTTATACATATATATATATATATATATATATATATATATATATATATATATATATATATATATATATATATCTATATATATATACTCTATCTACCCATATACCAAAATAGGATTTCTATATACTATACAACTCACATACACATATTTATATAACATCACTATAGGAAAACTAATACAAATATACATATATCAATATATTTATATACCTATATATATATAAACTCATATATATACTATATATATAGAGAGAGACAAAGGGAAAGAGAGAGAGACTGAATGAGAGAGAGAGTGAGACAGTGAGAGAGAGGGGATGAGGTCTGGACAGGTTAGGACAGGGGGAGGGTCATGGTTCCCAGAAATTCTGGAACCAAACCTGGCCCAAACACACACACACACAGGATACATATATACATACATATGTATATATATACAACTACACACACACACCACCATTTCTCCCCAAATTTGACCCACACTCACACATACATATATACTACACATATACATACTAAAATACACTAGTCCAAAGTATTAAACTCAAACAAAATCGATTTGAAATTCGATTTTGCAAAAACTGGAAAAAAACCCAAAACTGTGAACTGTGCACTGTTGCTCGAAAATGGGTAATTTGATTTTCGTGCACTAAACCGAGCTATGGCTCGCAACCAAGGGTTGGTAACTGACACCCCATAGATACTCTAGTGTCCCAAGTCACTGACACGACACCACGACACCGTTTCGCGTGTCCAAACACGCAAAACATTCAATCGGGTAAACTCCTGACACGCGCACGAATAACAGTATCGTGCACGCGGTTACACGCGTCGTACTCACGACACAGGACACGACGCACAACGTGCTCGTGTCCACGTGTACGCCACGTGTAGGGCTTCATGCCCGTGTTACTACGAGACGCTCTAGTGTCGTGTCCATGCGATACGACACACTCAAAGTTGTGCGCGCGCGCGTGTGCGCTGACAGCGCGTGTCCAGTACGAGTGAGTTTTCTCACTCGACACGACACGACGCGACACGAGACTTTGGGGGCATGTTCACAGACATTGCCCCCTTGTCTGTGTTAAGTTACACGTGTCCTAGTGGCCTGTGTAGTGCACACGAGGTGTCGGGTAGCAGGGCATGCACGATGGGCTCGTGCGGTCGGTTCGTGTCCAATTTGGACACGGACACAGCACGATAATGTGCTCAGTCTACTTGATTAGTGATCAGCAAGTCTAGGGCTTCTAGTTTGTATAATTTGTTTCACAAATCGACCATATCGAATCCATTGTGGCATTTCACCAAACAAGGATTTTAGCCCTACGATACGTGTCCGATACGGACACCAAAACACATCAAAATCCCACCAAACTTTACCCACAGTATTGTTATTCCTATATGAATGCAATTATGAAAGAAAAACAAGAATTTGACTAGGTTTGTGAGAAAATACCTATTGTGCAAATCCAAGGAAAAATAATGAGAATGGGGTTGTGTGATCTCCAACTCGATGATGCCCAAGCTCCCAAATTCTGAATTTCTAGCTTCCCTTAGCTCCCTAGATGTTGTAGGGTTCCAATGCAAGAGACTAGAGTCAATTTGGACCAAGAATGATCAAGTTATCAAGGGTTGAAGGAAAAGGGAATTTTGTGGATTTAATTTTATTTAATTTTGTTCATGAATAAATCCATGGGGTTTATAACATGGGTGGGCTGCCAAGGGGGGTAGGGTAGATATTTAGGGCTCCTTTCCACCTTGCTAACTTAGCTTCTAAGTCTTGGACCAAGTAGATATTTCTAGGTTTTATGAAAAATATCTATAAAGCAAATATCTAAGATATTTCAATCCTAAGATATTTACAACATAAAGTAAATACCTACACTTAGTCTTCTAGGTTAGTTGCTAATTCCTAGATTAGGCTAAACTAGGTTAGGGACTAACATGACACTAATCAACTAATTAAATAATAATAAATCACATAAATCCAAATAAATTCTAATAAATTACCAAAATACCCTTTAGGCTAAAAAGCCCTAATTTGATGTTCTAAACCTATGGTTAGGCTCACATGATCATGGTTAGTCTCTAGGTTATAAAATCTCTAGGGTTTACACTAGGGTTACACTAGTAAAATCACAAAGTCATAAGCCATGACTTAGAAAATAATTTTAAATTAACTAAAATCACCAAAAATCATATCATGACTAAAACACCATTAATAAATAATAAAAATAATAATTTTTCAAAAATACCCCAATTTCAGAAAACTGGGTCTTACAAGTCTACCCTCCTTAGAGAAATTTCGTCCTCGAAATTAAGATAGTCGTACTCCTCTAGGTCAAACCCCCAGTCAATCAGAGTCAAAAGATAACATGCAATCATAGTCCTACTGGTCGTGATTCCATAGTCTCGAACAGGGTAACTACACTATCTAGCATATCACAAGCATATCCTGACAGGTACTAATGGAATCATACAACAAGATGGGAAAGGAAGGACAGAAAAGACAAACCTGCTAACCCATCACCTGCAGCGTTGGTCTCCTCGACCGTCATCACAAAAGCTCCACCCCTCTGGTGCTGAGCTACAGGTGGCCTAGCCCCCATATAAGGAGGTGCAATAGGACAATCCATCTTCTGGTGAGTATCAGACCCACAGTTATAGCAAACCTTCAGCCTCTTCCTACACTGCTCCCTGATGTGTCCCTGCTTCCTGCAGTATAAACAACTGATCGTCTTCGGGTCCTGACCTCGATACTGATGCTGCCGGGGTCCCGGGGCTCTAACTGGCGGGGTCGAATGATGTGGTGTGGGAGGATGATATGTCTACTGGTGTAGCGTCGGCACTTTCTGCTGGAAAGCCTGACGCTTGGAGGATCCCTCAATGTGTACAGAAGCCGGCCTCTTACAAGACAGAAGACGGTCCTCGATACTCCGGGCTAACTCTAAGCTCTGGTAGTAGTCAGTCATACCGTTCGCCACTATAAGAATGCCAATGTCTGGAACTAGACCACGGCAAAACCTACGCGTCATCTCCTCAGGGTCAGCAACTAGGCTAGGAGCAAAACGGCTCAGGCGACTAAACTCTGCCGCATACTCGTCAACAGAACGGTTTCCCTGCTGGATGTTCTGGAATCGTAGCCCCATGGCTACTCTAGCAGTGGTCGAGAAGAATTTCTTCTTGAACTGGGTCTTAAACTGATCCCAAGTGGCTCTCCCTCTCGCGAATAATGGCTCATTCCGGAACCAAACTTCTGCCAAGTCTATCAGCAAAAATCCCGCTGCCTCGACCTGGAGGTCATCCGGCATCCTAACTCCAATGAGCTTCCTCTCTACCGAGTCTAACCAGTCATCTGCTACTACTATGCCCTCAGTCCCTAAGAACTCCTTGGGATTCAGACCCATGAAGTCCTTGATCGTCCCTGCTCTCTGCCGCGGCTCTACAGGTGGTGGGACCACGGTACGTCCCTCAGAATGCTCCATGCTTTGGCGGAGTAGGGTGGTCTGCTCCTGATGGGTTGCTAGGAACCCCTGGATCAGAATGAGCAGTTGGTTCCCGTCGAGTGTGACGGAAGCCTGGGTAGGTATAGTGATAGGGGGTGGTGGAAGTATTGGGTCCTGCTGGGCCTGTGATGTGGAAGGTGGTTGTGGTATCTGGGTTTGTGGATCTGTGGAGTGGAGGAATGTGGTAGGTGGAGGTGGAGGTGTATCAGTCAACTGGTCAGCTGACTGGATGGGGAGCGTGCCATTCTCAGGTGAGACATACCGGGATGAACGAGTAAGCACCATCTAATTTACAAAATAAAAGGACTTATAAGGACTTATTTAAAGTAAGCAATCATATGCAAGAAAATCTAATTATAATAGCAAACATGTGATGTATTTCCTATATTGCAATCCTAGTATTCCTCTAAGTGTTCTAAGCGTCATTTCTAATGTTGTCTAATTACCTTAAGTTCCTAATTGCAGGCATGCTTGGTACAATAACGTAACCAAATAATTTAGTCGACAGACCTGCATGGGCCACCACTAAAAACGTGTCACGACCCGTACCCTGTATAGGGGCACGAGAAGTGGTTATGTCCAGCCTACGCCGCAGTGTCGACGGTAGTAAGCTGTTCTAGGTTGCTAACTAATCTCATGCAGTGAATATAAAAAGTACTTGTCCAGATATCAGCTCCGAATGGAGGGCAAGTAAAGGGTATGATCTACTCAAACACAGTCTAAGCACGAAAAGATAACGTAGAAGTTATACCTAAGGAATTAAAGGCAACAACAACTAACTACTAAAATAATACACCAATATCTCAAACCAACTTAATACAGACTCAATATCTTAACTTTAATACAACAAGCCAAAACATGAAAGCTAAAGTAGTCTACTAGCTAATCTCCTGAATCACTCCTGAGAGTCAGAACCAAAGGTAGCTAATCCCTCGCCAGGTCCATGGGAAGTAGGGCAGGTGTCCACAGGATTATCATCTGTAATATTTTCAACAGGTCCAATCAGGACGGGAACGAGTACAACTCATCAAAAAAATCCAAGTAAATGATAAAGAACTATAAAGCAGTTATAGACAGTTTTATTGATGAGCATGGCAGTTTTATACAGGTAATGATGGCATGGAGAGGCAGTAAGATACAAGAAAAGAAAGGAACTAACAAGAGAAGAATCATGGCAATGAAGACTGTAATAAAAGCTAACTGAACTAGAATAATAAGTGTGAGTCCAGACAGTACGATATAAGTCTAATGTAATCCCAGTGTGAGTCCAGTCCATATAATCTGATACCAGATAATTTCCAGTATAAGATGAGTCCAACAGTGATCAATGAAACCAGGGTGAGTCCAACTATGATCTAACAGTGTGTTTTAAAATACCGAGGTCGACATGCAAACGGCTGTAGGTATCAGGCACATCTCTTACGGATCAGGCAAGAGATGGCTATGCTTCCAGAAGATTCCAGTTGGAGATTCCAGATTTGGGGTATGTCTACATGTCTTACTCGATATTTCCTCGCCCAGCAAGTGAATCCAAAATCGACAAAAAGAATCGAGATGAGTCTGGCCAATACGTAATGATTCCAGAAATGATTCCAGAATGATACTAATGACTCCAGTAATAGAGGCCAGCAAGTAAGGTATGTGTCGATACATGAATCCAGAAATATTCATACGTGTTGATACAGAGAATCATATAGAACTAACTAGAACTGAAATACAGTAATCGACAAATAAATGAGAGAATTATCAGAGAATGTACTCGCCTGACACTCTGGAAAGAGTAGTGTAATATCAGATGTCTGTACCAGGGTCACAATGTCCTAAAAATAGAGTAATACAGTTATGATATGTCTAATATGAAGGTAAATGAAATCTACAATGCAATCTATGTGAATTCTAAGCCAATCTAGGTCAAAGTCAAACTTGGTCAACTCTACAGTCAAACTAAGTCAAATCAAGTCATATTAGGTCACAAGATGTTAAACTAAGTCATACAAGGTCAAACAAGTCAAGATTAGTCAAATCTAGGTTAAAGTCAACTCCTGGTCAACATTCTAATCAAACTAGTCAAATACTAGTCAACATGATCAATCTGGGTCAAGTCTAGGTCAAACTTAGACCAACTAAGGTATTGGTCAAACAAAGACTAGTCAGTTAGGGTAATTAGGTCAAACAAGGTCTGACTAGTTGAACTAGTCATTATTAGGTCAATTAGGTCATGGTTTGACCAATAGTTGACTTTAGTCAACCATGGTCAACAATGGTCAATTCTAAGTCAAATAGTCAAGGCTAGGTCAACACTAGTCAAGCTAGTTATCTTAGGTCATTCCTAGTCATTTCTAGGTCAATTAGGTCAACCTTGGTCAACAATGGTGACTAGTAGGGTTTTTGGTCCATTAGGTCAATTTAGGGTTAGCCCTTATGCCATAGGCTAGATACTCTTGGCCATAGGCCATCTTATAGGTTTTCATATAAACCTATACTAGAAGTTATACATATATATATATATATATATATATATATATATATATATATATATATATATATATATATATATATATATATATATATATATATATATATATATATATACTCTATCTACCCATATACCAAAATAGGATTTCTATATACTATACAACTCACATACACATATTTATATAACATCACTATAGGAAAACTAATACAAATATACATATATCAATATATATATATACCTATATATATATAAACTCATATATATACTATATATATATATAGAGACAAAGGGAAAGAGAGAGAGAGAGACTGAATGAGAGAGAGAGTGAGACAGTGAGAGAGAGGGGATGAGGTCTGGACAGGTCAGGACAGGGGGAGGGTCATGGTTCCCAGAAATTCTGGAACCAAACCTGGCCCAAACACACACACACACACAGGATACATATATACATAATATGTATATATATACAACTACACACACACACCACCATTTCTCCCCAAATTTGACCCACACTCACACATACATATATACTACACATATACACACTAACATACACTATCCAAAGTATTAAACTCAAACAAAATCGATTTGAAATTCGATTTTGCAAAAACTGGAAAAAACCCAAAACTGTGAACTGTGCACTGTTGCTCGAAAATGGGTAATTTGATTTTCGTGCACTAAACCGAGCTATGGCTCGCAACCAAGGGTTGGTAACTGACACCCCATAGATACTCTAGTGTCCCAAGTTACTGACACGACACCACGACACCGTTTCGCATGTCCAAACATGCAAAACATTCAATCGGGTAAACTCCTGACACGCGCACGAATAACAGTATCGTGCACGCGGTTACACGCGTCGTACTCGCGACACGGGACACGATGCACCACGTGCTCGTGTCCACGTGTACGCCACGTGTAGGGCTTCATGCCCGTGTTACTACGAGACGCTCTAGTGTCGTGTCCATGCGACACGACACACTCAAAGTTGTGCGCGCGCGCGTGTGCGCTGACAGCGCGTGTCCAGTGCGAGTGAGTTTTCTCACTCGACACGACACGACGCGACACGAGACTTTGGGGGCATGTTCGCAGACATTGCCCCCTTGTCTGTGTTAAGTTACACGTGTCCTAGTGGCCTGTGTAGTGCACAAGAGGTGTCGGGTAGCAGGGCATGCACGATGGGCTCGTGCGGTCGGTTCGTGTCCAATTTGGACACGGACACAGCACGATAATGTGCTCAGTCTACTTGATTAGTGATCAGCAAGTCTAGGGCTTCTAGTTTGTATAATTTGTTTCACAAATCGACCATATCGAATCCATTGTGGCATTTCACCAAACAAGGATTTTAGCCCTACGATACGTGTCCGATACGGACACCAAAACACATCAAAATCCCACCAAACTTTACCCACAGTATTGTTATTCCTATATGAATGCAATTATGAAAGAAAAACAGGAATTTGACTAGGTTTGTGAGAAAATACCTATTGTGCAAATCCAAGGAAAAATAATGAGAATGGGGTTGTGTGATCTCCAACTCGATGATGCCCAAGCTCCCAAATTCTGATTTTCTAGCTTCCCTTAGCTCCCTAGATGTTGTAGGGTTCCAATGCAAGAGACTAGAGTCAATTTGGACCAAGAATGATCAAGTTATCAAGGGTTGAAGGAAAAGGGAATTTTGTGGATTTAATTTCATGTAATTTTGTTCATGAATAAATCCATGGGGTTTATAACATGGGTGGGCTGCCAAGGGGGGTAGGGTAGATATTTAGGGCTCCTTTCCACCTTGCTAACTTAGCTTCTAAGTCTTGGACCAAGTAGATATTTCTAGGTTTTATGAAAAATATCTATAAAGCAAATATCTAAGATATTTCAATCCTAAGATATTTACAACATAAAGTAAATACCTACACTTAGTCTTCTAGGTTAGTTGCTAATCCCTAGATTAGGCTAAACTAGGTTAGGGACTAACATGACACTAATCAACTAATTAAATAATAATAAATCACATAAATCCAAATAAATTCTAATAAATTACCAAAATACCCTTTAGGCTAAAAAGCCCTAATTTGATGTTCTAAACCTATGGTTAGGCTCACATGATCATGGTTAGTCTCTAGGTTATAAAATCTCTAGGGTTTACACTAGGGTTACACTAGTAAAATCATAAAGTCATAAGCCATGACTTAGAAAATAATTTTAAATTAACTAAAATCACCAAAAATCATATCATGACTAAAACACCATTAATAAATAATAAAAATAATAATTTTTCAAAAATACTCCAATTTCAGAAAACTGGGTCTTACATGTACTGATTTCCTCTGACGTTCAGCGAACGTTATGGACGTTTTCTTACTGATTCCCCCTGACATTCGTCGAACGTTATGGACGGATTGTACTGATTCCCGATGAGAGGGACGATGCCACTGCTATACAGCCCGAGTGCCCATATGTGGAGGATTGTTCTTTATTGCATATTCACTATAGTACGGTTAGGTACCCTATTGCATGCATCCCTTATTTTCTATTATATATCACAGTTTATATGGCATGGTGTGTTTCTTGTATCTTGTTACGTTCCTCTGAGGACCTGGTTATCTCTCCAGGATTAGACGATTTCCCACAGGAGTACGGAGCGACATTGGATTCATCTTTTGTGGGCGACGAGGCAGTTCCTACTGATTTCTAGTCTATTCTTTATTGAGACATTAGTGGACATTATTTCTACATCTCTTTTTTTCAACTTTGCGAAGGTTGGACTCCGCTCTTTTGAGACTATTTTTATAGCTGTTTGGAGTGAGCATGTTCACCCGGCTATCTTTTGATACACTTATTTATTTATTTGGACTCTATTATCTTCTGTGTTGAGCTGTGATGAGATTAGATTATATATTTCAGGACTGTGATTATTTTATTTACAGCTTATGTGCATATATGAGGATTCAATATATTGGAGTATTCTTCGTACAAGTGCAGCTGGCATGTTCACGTGCTTGGTCCTATGTATTTTGGGACTGGGGCATTACATTTGTTCCAGCATTCGAAGCTGTTCATGGATTGTGACTTTCTCTTGCTGACGCTTGTGACGGTTGGACTTGCCATCCTCGTACCACAGACAATATACCTTGCCACCTTACTCTATGATTTACTTATTCTTATTTTCAGTTATTTATATTTAGCATTACTTATCTGTTGTTAGTATTATATCACTGTGCGTCCAAGACACACTTGGGTGCAAGCGACTCTATCGGTCGTTTATACTTGCTTTTGTTATTTCTCTTACAATAACTTAGCCTAGTGACCACCCATTGATGATGAGGTATTGGTATATCTCATATGGCCTTAACACTTGCTTTATCACGTGTTATGATTCACATGTAGGACACGTACTCGTGTAGTCGGCTGGCCACCGATATGTCTGGGGCGTGCGACGGGTAGGAGTTACTGCCAATAAAATTGCATGCTAGTGGAGTTGGCAGTTACTAGAGGTTCCTATAGGACATGGATGTGACCCTACAAGGCATTTGGTGGGGAGAACAGTTCCTTAATGTATGAGTCACGTATGCACTTTCCTATTCCTGAACCTGTTGGCCTCTGACATTCGATGAATGTTATGCTTTGAGGTCCCTGGTATCCTGGTGGGACCATACCGAGTTTCCTATAGCCAGAGTGCCCATGCGTTGAAGGTTTGTTCTTAACTGCATTATCACTGTAGAACTGGTAGGCACCCTATTGCATGCATCCCTTTATTTTCTATTATATATCACAGTTTATCTGGCATGTTCTTTCTATATCTTGTTACGTCCCTCTGAGGACCTGGTGATCTCTCTAGGTGTGTGCTTTTATGATTTTTGGAGGTGTTTTAGCCAAGGCCGCAATTTTCTCCATTCTTTCGAAGATGATTGACTTTGGGTTGTCTTGCTACTTTATTTTCACATTATTCCTGTATTATTCTCCTCATTAAATGGTTGGTAGTGGATCTGTCTCCGCCCAACTTTTGTACAAATGATAAATTCATAGTTGATTTATATTGTACATTTGTTTTCTTATAGTGGATAAGATTAGTTATAATGGTTTACTGTATTTTGTAGCTCATTTATACATACGGGGTTTCCATACATTGGGTATACTTCGTATGCATACAGCTGGCATGTCTACGTACTTAATCCTAAGTATTTTGGGATTGGAGCGTTACAACCTAAGACTCAGCACGATGAGTGTCTGTCTTAGACCCTTGGAATTACCCATATTATGGTGGCAATTAAGAAAGAAGTCCTTAAAGAGCGGGTATCTATTGCTCTTTACTCCAGAAGCCAGAGGCGCAACTACTCGCCTACGCCAACCTCAGAAGCTAGATGGTGGTAGGCCCCGCCCTCTTCTTTACTTCAGAAACTAGTGTCTTCACTCCAGAGGCGCAGCTGCCTGCCTGCGCCAACCCCAGACACATAAGGGTGTTATACCCTTTCCTCCAAAGCCAACGCCTTCAAAGTTCAGAGGCGCAGGTACTTACATGCATCCACATGAGGCACAGGATGGTGATATGTTCACACCCTCTCCATTCCCATAGCGCAGTTATCTGCTCCGATCCAGAATATTAAGTCACTTCTCTATAAGAGACTTTGGAACTCCTACTGCAACCAATACAAGTCAGCATCATATTATACCCCTAGCAAG
This sequence comes from Iris pallida, assembly GCA_029216955.1. Taxonomy (NCBI): domain Eukaryota; kingdom Viridiplantae; phylum Streptophyta; class Magnoliopsida; order Asparagales; family Iridaceae; genus Iris; species Iris pallida. The sequence continues at coordinate 16,624,206 of JANAVB010023996.1, forward strand.
ATTATCACAAGATAACAAATCAAGTCTTTTTCAAGTTAGATGATTTACGTTACTTCCTCGACCTTTCGAAGGTGAAAAGATATGGAGATTCAAGGGTTTCAAAGTATAGCTGACAGAATTAGATACGAGACAGGTAATTGATATAATCAGGATAGTTTTATTTTATTTTTTTTAAATGGTAATACAAGAAATAATGGCAAGAAAGAAATAATGATAAAATATGTTCTTCATCAACTGTTAAAAAGAAATGAACCCATTTAAGATAAAATCTGATACCATACACGTCTTCCTGAAATCATGTTGTTAGAATTTTGCCACGCCAGTAAGCATAGCTGCAATAAACAATAGAGTCCATAACGAAGGTATACACCCTATAATCATTTTATCTATAATTCTTACCACGCCACCCGGTATGGCTGCAAGAAAATCTAGATTTCATAACTAGGATAAGTATATCTAAATCAGGCTCTACGTCCTTGTCATGCTAGCAAATATGACTGCGATAAATTCTAAACTCCATAAATAAAGTAGACTTTTACCTTTCTCACTGTCCTTATCAAGTATGTTATCAGGTTATACCTTAATTTCAAAAAGATATATATATATATATATATATATATATATATATATATATATATAAATACAAACTCAAATTCAACAACTAACATCAAGATTCAAAATTCAACAATAATCCATCAAAAATTAAATTCAATAACAGAAAGTAAGGGTGAATCAAATCAAGGAAAAATAAATTTCAAATCGAAGTTAAAATAAGATTCTCAAGGGTCATCCCAGGAATCTTTCAAGAAATTCTAACAGTGATTGAGTATCCTCTCATTCTAACACCTATTCCTTATCTCTAATCGCATGTGTGCAGCAGTACAACTAATCGTCGTACTACCACGACTCGTACAAATGCGAATCTCGACCTGCATGGGCCACCACTAAAAATGTGTCACGACCCGCACCCAGTATAGGGCACGAGAAGTGGGTATGTCCAGCCTACGCCGCAGTGTCGGCGGTAGAACGTTGTTCTAGGTCACAATTAAAACTAAATACAATATGATATACTCTCCGTACGGAGGACAATCACAGCAGGATACAACTCAATCACCAAAACTAGAAGTAGCACGATAAGATAACTATAAATCCACAAGAGAAGTACAACAGAGATAAATAAATCTCGGTGTTATCAACACCAACTCAAACAAGCATAAAATAAATACAACTCAAGACAACTAAAAATAAAATAAGAAAAACTCTAGCCATCTACTCCCACCTCTACTGTGTCTCCTCTAGGCTAGCAGGTAACCTCCAAGCTATCTGTAAAATTTATCAACAGGTCCAGTCAGGACGAAAGAGAGCACAGTAAATCTCACGCAGTTCATATTATGACAGGATATGTAAATATGCTATAGAGCAAGATACATGAAACGTCGGAAAATATATGAAGTAAAAAAGATGACTGTAAAAAAATATCTACTATATAAGTAAAGAACTAACAGTGAACTAGTGATTTAGAGTACAAGATAGACATGTGAACGGCTTGATAATAAATATGAGGGTTTGTACATGGCTACATTACTTTAGAAATATCCACATGACTATTTCTACTCCCCCATCCCCAATCAATACATAAGGATTCGTTCAAGTTATGTTATTGTACATGATTTTACATGGGGGCCCATAAATGGGTGCACATGAATATAAATATGGGGACTCCGTGAACATGAGAGTACATGAATCACGAGATTGCACATGAATGGTGAAAGCACAGGAATACATGATAAAAGTGAAACGCACATGACATGATGTATCCGATGCTCCTGAGGGGGATAACATCACATGAAAAGATCCATATAGTACTAATCCGTGTTAACAACGTGACAACATCAAGTAAAGTAATATAGAGCATAAATAAAAATTCTATCAAGTATGAAACGGTCAGAGAATGTACTCGTCTGATACCCTGAACAGCCGATATGAAAATATGGCCAACTGGAGTCACAGAGTCCTAGTTAGAGCAATACAGGTTATAAAGATTTCAATTTATATGGTAATTGAAATTATAATGCAATCTACATGAGTTTAAGCCAATCTAGGTTAAAGTCAACTCTTGGTCAACTCTGGTCAACTATAAAGTCAAACTAAGTCAACTCTAGTCAACTGTGTCAAATTAGCTAGGGTTGGGTCAACAATGGTCAACTAGTCTAGGTCAGTCAATTCTAGGTCTAAACAAACTAAGTCTATGCAAATTAAGTATCCAAGATAGCTACTAACTCATAGCCTAAGTCACTTGCTAAACCAAGCACAAAACTAAACCATAAGCTAACAAGGCACACAAACTTAGTCATATAATGTATATATATATTATTCACATTCACATATTCATATACATAGATAGATATATATAGGAAAGCTATATATATAGGCACATACATATATATAGAGAGAGAATGAGAGGTAAAGAGTAAGTGAGTATGTGTGTTTGGCATGTGTATGAAAGGATATGTGTTAATGTTCTCAGATTTAGTGATAGGTAGGTGTATGTGACATGGGATACATGGTGTCAAAGGGTGTATGAGTGCATGTATGTAAAAGGTTATAGGTTAACTCAGTTTATAGAAATGCATACATACATACTTATATTGCATACATGCATACATACATATCATGTATACATACATACATTGCATACATGTCTACAAACATATCATATATGCATACTTGCATTCATTCATGCACCTATACATACATACATAGATGCATACATACATATTTGAATATATTATATACTTGTATACATCATATTCATATATGCATACTCTACATTATATTATATTCATTCTTGCATATATGCATACATATAATATATGCATACAAGCTCATATATGTAACTCAAAATATATGTGAATACATACATTACAATACCTTAACACATATATATCATTCATTCATATCCTATATACATGCATACTTCAGTTCAGGCATTATATCCATTCACATATCATTAAGTTGCATACATATACTTATTTCATTACATACATGTCATTCATGCATATTACATACTTACATGCATCTATACATTATATACATTATATACAACATGTAAAATAGAAGAGGAAAAAAAAGAAAAAAACTAAAATAGAAAGGGAAGGGAAGAAAAAATATAAGGAAAAGGAAAAACAGTGGACATATACATGTTTGCATCATATATTCTACATTACCATACATGCTATCATTATATATTGCATTAAATATGTATACATTATGCATTCATATCTATCTTTACATGTATACCTTGCATTCATATCTAGCATTCATTATATATTTTATGCATAAATTGTATATCATTCTTTCATTCATGCATTTATGCATTGCTTACATATATTATATTGATTGCATTCCACATGCTTGCACAACATAATATACATAATGTAAAGAGGATACTATCATAATATATTATTCATTCGTCTAACATATTATGCATTACATACTCTACATCATTAATATCCATACTACATAGGCTCATAGGTTACACAAAATGCCTATGTCGTATAGTCACTCTTTACTTAAAATCATACTGTACCAATTGGACCTTCACTGAATTCTAGATTAAAGTATGTCGTAGCCCTTCGTGTTAGCTTTCCGAAACTTCAAACGGATCGCATTTTCGTGTCCAGAAACTCCCGAAATCGCGAAAACACCGAAACGTGTTTGTCTTTCGGACAGCTGACACTCAAATAGTTTTACAAAGAGTTCCAGAAAGATTAGCTTATTA